>CAUYPK010014337.1:0-25283 GCA_963574355.1 Loris lydekkerianus
GGAAAAGAAGAAAAAAAAAAGACAAGAAAAGAAAATAGTGACTAATTCTCACATAAATTGGACCAAAGTACATTACTTAAACATTAATTTTTAATTCAACTTGTTAATATGTTGTTTGGGATATTGCATCCTCATTTATAAGTGAAATATGTTTGTAATTTCCCCTTTATAATAATACATTCTCTCCAATTTTCTTTTTCTTTTCTTCAGTTTTTGGCTGGGGCCAAGTTTGAACCCACCACCTTTGGTATATGGGGCCAGCACCCTACTCCTTGAGCCATAGGCGCCACCCATTCTCTCCAATTTTAATATCAGGTGTACCCAGATTAAGTAGAATGATTTTGAAGTATTTCTTCTTTTTCTATTGTCTATAAGATTTGGCATGATCTTTTTTTTTGAAATTATCTTTTACTTTTATTTATAAGTATTAGTTGTCTATTTTTTGAGACTTAGAAAAAATAAGAAGTTAACTGATGACTCCATATTGAATCTCAGAGTCAAAGCATTCTATAATAGACATACTCTTATTTGACAATGTGAATGTTACTTTCTTTGCATAATTATTATTATTATTGCTTAATATTTCAATGCAGCAATTCTCTGATTTCTTTTCTGAATGTATTTATGTTCATTCATTCTTTACGAAGTTTTTGTTTCTAGTCCTTATCTTAAACATTGTTATGGTTATTAAATTTTAAGCCTCTTTAATTTTGTGAAGGCAAAAAATGGAAACCTAATAAACACATGTATATGTAAAAAATTAAAATTAAAATTAAAAAAAAAAGCAAACTACATACATCAGACAGCTATTTAGGCAAGAAGTTGAATGAGGTCTACAAGACTCACAGACATCTGCTGCTTCTCCTATGTCCCACAACCTACTTCACGCTCAAATAGAAGCTGGGGTCTACAGGCCAGCAATGACACAGTCCTTGCCTACTGAAGAGCCATGTAATCATTATCTACTGAATATGTTCTGGTCAGGTACTTCTCATTCCCACAAACAACTGCATAGGAAATAGAATGAGGGAGAAGATTCTTATATTGAAATATTTATCTCCATTAATACATTACACTTCACAGAAATCATAATAGCCCTTATATCGATGTGTAAATATTGTATACTTGTTACTGGTACACAAAATTTCTTGTACCTTATATCTGTTCCTGTGTTTTATAATTGTTTGTTACATAAAACTTCTTGTATCATAATATGTTAAAAAATAAGTGCTAAAATTCCTTTCTAATACAAAATATAATACCTTAACATAAACAAAAAAATTATATTAAAAAATTAAAAAAAAAAAAAGAAATCATAATAGGCATCCCTCAGTAAATGTAAAACTCAAGGAGAAGTGGCACCAACACAAATGATAGGAAACCAAAGTCTTGGAAAATCTATGAAGACCAGTTATGACATCTCCAACATTAAATTGAGGTGTAAAGCACAGCTTTGTAATAAGTACCCCCTTTGTAAAATTTGTAACAAAAATAGTATGAATTAGTCAATAGATCTAATGTTGTTGTAGACCCAAGAGCCTTATTGGTGGTATTAAAATGACAGTGTTCATACAGCATCAAAGTTGTCCTGTAAAATCTTCCATGCCTAATGATGTCTAAAGGAAACGGGAAGCTCCTTCATATGTCTGAAGGACAATTACAATAATAAACTAAAAAGAAATCACAGTCCCCTTCCCCATCTGATTTAAGCAGCCTGCATTTTCCATAGTAGTGAATTTTCTGGATACGTCTTCTATGAGAAAAGTTTCTAGATTCATGTCTTCTGTACAATATGGGTATTGTTTCTATTCTCTCTCTCCTGTCATTCCAGAATCTTACTTAAGCCTGTACTTTTAATAATGTCCCATGGGTTTCATCGGCTCTGGTCATTTTTCTTCCTCCTTTTTTCCTCTTCTTATATTGAGTAATTTCAATCGACCTATGTTCAGTTTTGCAGATGCTTTCTCCTGCCTGCCATTCAACCCATTAGCAAATTGTTTTTGAGAACATTTCCTCCGCATAGCCACTGAAAGAGTTTTGAGTTATGTGAAACACAGGCAAGTCCTTTGAATTAGCCCTACAGGGAGCCACCTGGCAGGACAAAGTGCCAAGCACTATGCTTCTGTAACAAGGTGCACTCTGCTCCCTCCAGCAGCAGGAGCTCACACCAGGGATGCAGGCTGCCTTGAAGCCAGTGAAGGCAAGAGGAGCAAAGGTAAGTTAAAGTACCACACAGCTCTCCTACCAGGTTACATTTCCCTTTTATTAAGTATTTTCCTGCTTGCTGTAAACCTTTCTGTGGTATTTGGCTGGAGTACTCTGGTTATGGTCTTACAGTTTTCTCTCTTGCTAGTCTAACCTTTTCCTGGCTTTTTGGCTAGAGAAAGCAACCTTTTCTTTGGGCTTTTTAGTCTGTATACACTGGAATTTCCAGATTACCGGTGACTCCTGGATGCAACTGGGTTATATGGAGCAAAAGGAAACTCATGGAACTCACTGCTCTAGCATTCCTCAGGTCTACATTCCTTAGAATATAGGTGTACATTCATTCCTACATTTCAGGCTGGCTTTTTCTTTCTGTGTTTTAAATGCTTTTTATCCTATAATTTTACATACAGATGGTTGTCCATAATACGGGTGGGCCTCATACAATCAGCTAAAGGTCTTAAGGGAAAAATGCTGAAGTTCCCCAAATAAGAAGAAATTCTGCCTCCAGTCTGCTTTCTGCCAAGTCAACTATTCCTTGGGTCTCCAGCCTAATAGCCTGACCTGCAGAAGTTGCCCACAGTTGCATGAAACAATTCCTTAAAATAAATCTAGATAGATGATAGATAGATAGATAGATAGATAGATATGGAAGTGGCAGGCTTAATCCATATGCATCAAATCATGTTTGTAGGTTTTATAAACTTTTGTGAACAGCTGTTTCATTTCATAATAAAATGATTTTTAAATGTTGATGATGATGATTTGTAGCCCAAAGAAATGGTTGCTCTTTCAGAGATGTTTAATTCAGGAAAGAATGAAAACACAGAATCAGTCTATCGACGTCAACAAAGAGAAAGAAGAAAGGACAGAGGGAAAGGAAGAGAGGGAAGGAGAGAAAAAGTTCAAAAGAGAGAATTTCAGTGTTAACAAACCTGTTCATACTCATTCTGCTTAAATTAGAAATAGTGGGTTTGAAATATAATCAATTTTGAACAATATCTTCAAAGACCTATTTGAATTATAGCAATGAATATATCAAAACATCATCAAGAAAAATATGTGGTAACAGAAAAAAATTCAAAAATTTTCCAAAATAATGACAGCATCCCAAACACTGAAGCAGTAACAGATTTCAAGGCTTGCCAGGTAGTTAGTACTTATCAGAACTCTACAACAAAGTCTTAATTACTTAACTCTCCTCTTCAGGAAAAACAAACAAACAAACAAAAAAATACGAAGTTGTCCTTGTTTTCCAAAGTTGTTTGTCTGCTTCTCACTTGGTGGACAATTTGTGAGCAAGGTTGTCTATGACTTTTCTTCATCCTCTCAACTCAAACAATGGATGGATTTGGGAAAACAGGCAGATAGTTTACATTCCTTAGATGACATCTCACTCTACACTCTTATGAATTACAGGAGTAGTTTATCTCTTCCTCCTTCTCTAACAATATCCCTTCTATTCACATCACGTTTTCTGTACTTATATCTAGCATGGTGTGGAAGTGACTGGCCGTATATTGCTCTCATATCCAGTAGACTATTGGCATAATGCACCACTCTTAATAAAGTGTATTTGGATGAAAAAAAAAAAAAAAACAATGACTAGGTTGAAAACCTTAATAGGAAAAAATAAGAAACACAAAAAATAGAGATAAAATTTTAAATCTATGCTTAAAAATAATCTAGTCAAGAATGGAAATTGATCCTAAGTAGCTGCCTCAAAATAAAGAAACAAACATAATGTGAGGGACATAAAAAGCCTTGGAATTCAACCTCCTTTTTCTCCTGCACCCCCACATGTTTAAGAGATTTAAACATGAGAATAATATGAAAAACTAATGAAAATATGGTATAAAATTCTACCAGTCTGCAGTGGTATGGATTTTTAAACTGGACTTAGAGTCCATGGAAGAAAATTTTGATAAATTTGTCTACATAATATTTTTAACTTCTGCAAGACAAAGAAAAACCCATAAAGTTAAAAGGGTAATAACACACTTTTTTAAAAGGAATATATACAGGTATATGATAATTATATTATTGGGGGCCTAAACCCTTCTCCCTCCTGCTTCTCTCCTCCTAGAACAAAAGGCCTTACCTACCCCCACCCAAGAATTCCACTAGAAAGACCCTAGCCCACCAGAACTTTCCAGCAAGCTGTGGAATCTTCCTCCTTCTGTACCCTGTATAAAAACAAACCTCCAACCACCCTCAGTGCAGATGCCATCTTTGCCCAGTTGAGTCTCTGTCCCCTTCCATCAAACTTGGTCTGACCCTCTCCCCATCTCATCTCTAGGTATACCACCAAATAGCTTTCATATATGACAAAGCAAAGAAATAGTAAGAATTAGAGCACAGATCAATAAAACTGAAAACAGGAAATCAATAGAAAAAATCAACAAAAACAAATGCTGTTTCTTTGAAAAGATCACTAAAATTGATAGCTTCTAGCCAAACTAACTGAGGGAAAAAGACAGAGAACATAAATTACTAATATCAGAAATGAAAGAAAGTACATCACGACCGATCCCATGGATCCCATGGATCCCATGGGTATTTGCTTTAATCCATTTTCTGTGCTATATCAGAAGATCTCACACTAGTCTGATCAGCTTCTGGTTAGGGCCTCATGCTTCACCTTCATGGCAGAAGGGGAAGTTGGCATGTGCAAAAGAGACAGAGGTCAAAGGAAGCTGACTTGCTTTAGAAACAACCTGCTGTCTTGAGAACTAATCTAGTCTCAGGAAGAATAACACAGTCTCTCAAGAAAGCCACTAATTCATTTTAATGACCTAATCACCTCTTAAAGGTCCTACCTCCCAACATGTATACATTAGCAATTAAAATTTAACTTGAATTTTGATGAAGACAAATCACATCTAACCCATAGTATTCTGACTCCAGTCCTGAAAATCTCACATCCTTCTCACATGCAAAATACAATAACCCCACCCCAATAGACCCAAAAGTCTTAACTCATTCTATCCTCAACTCAAAAGTTCAAAGTCCAAGGTCTCCTCTAAGACTCAAAGCAAACTCCTTCCAGCTGTGAACCTATAAAATCAAAACAAGTTATCTACTTCCAAGGCAAATGGTGGAACAGGCATAGGGTAAATATTCCCATTCCAAAAGGGACAGGTAGGCATAAAGAAAGAAGCAATTGGCCCAAAGTAAGTCCAAAACCCAGCAGGGAGGATATTAAATCATAAAGCTCCAAAATAATCTTTTACTCCATGTGCAGCCTCCTGGACATACTGTGGTAGTGGTGAGGGGGAATAGGCTCCCAACGCCTTCTATCCGTTGTTTTATAGGGTTAGAATTGCATGCTGGTGGCTGCAGCCTTTCCAAGTATGTGTTCCTGCTGCTTGTAGCTCAACCGTTCTGGGATCCCAGAAGCATCCCTCATCCTCATGGCTCCACCAGGCATTGACCTGATAGAAACTCTTTTTAGTCAGAGAGGATACCAAAACAAAATAAAGTATAAAAATAAATAAAAATAAAAATTTTCTCATGGGAACCCAAGGCCACTCCTACAACATCCTCCTGTGGTGACTTAACTCTTAGGAATTTGTAGAAACTTCATGGGACCTTGAAACTAATGCTTGCTTCCACTTCTGCAGAAGTTCACACTTTTGTAAAAGCCCACACCCACCTTCTCTAGCTTAACTCAAACTGATGAATGAGAAGGATACCCATGGACAAGGAACCCTTGCCTGGAGATAAAAGGGAAAAAACAGAGCCAGTCCAAGAGCTTGGCCATTTTCGGACTTTAATCTGCTGTGGCTCCACTGGCTAAAATAAAGCCCTTCCTCTTTTAGACACGGATGTTTCTGTGTATCTTTCTCTCCATTGGGCCTCTTTTTCCTGCAACATTTCCTCCACCTCTGTGGCAGTTTATATAGCTGGGCCTACAGGCTTTATGTGACATTTTTTAAAATATAGGTGGAAGAAACCATGGCTTTATACCTCTTGCATTCTGCATGTCTGCAGAATTAGCAACACTAAGCTATAGCTTGTGCTCTTCAGAGCTGGGTACAAGCCATATCTGGGCCCACTTGACCCATGATGTTACCATACAACTAGGTTCATCTTCCCACTGCCCAGGAGGATGCCAATACCGAGAGACAGCAGGGTTTACAGCAAAGAGTTTATTCCACATAGTGCTGAGTGGGGAGATGAACGGAATTTCTCAAATCCTCCTCCCTGAGAATTGAGGAGACCCAACCTTCACCCCCATCTCCCATTCTTGCTGTTTTGCAAAGTTAGCTACCACCCTAAGGATGCCTACCTTGAGTAGATTAGGTGTACTGATTTAGGAGATTGACTTTTAAATTGGAATATTGTTTTGGATCATGGGTTATGCTGGTTTTTGTTTACTATGGGTCATGGGTTCTGCCAATTATTGTTTAAGGTAAGGGCTAACATGGTCTTCCCTTTGAACTTAAATGCATGGAACAGTAATTTTGGAAATGGAAGAGCAGAACAGTTTGGGAGAGACCACTCCCACTGTTCTCCAGAATCCCCGCCTTCTGACAAAGAAAGTTTCATGGACCTACCCTATCTCTACATATTGGCTGACAATGACAGGTGGCTAGACCCTCTTCATCTGGTAACATTTGCAATTGCAAAATAAAGATAGCCTTTACTCTAATCCCAATATTTTGTTCTTCAGGTCCATACAAAACCTCATCAGAGTAGCCTTTACTGTGAACATTTTATCAACATTCGGGTTACAACCACTGAAGTCATCTCTAAGAAGTTCCAGACTTTCCTCAGTTGTCTGGTCTTCTGAGCCCTCTGTCTGAGCCCTCACCAGAATCACTCCTAATGTACCACTTACAACATTCTAGGCTTTTACTAGCCTGCTTGACCATATTCTTCCAACCTCTGTCCATTATTCTGTTACAAAACCACTTGCACATTTTAAAGCATTTTTATAGTAATAGCACCACTTCTAATGTCAATTTCCTATCTTATTTGTCTTCTATTACTATAACAAAATACCTCAGGCTAGGTAATTTATAAAGAAAATATTTATTTGGTTCAAAATTCTGAAGGACGACAGCTCCAAGATCAGGCAGCCACAACTGGTCAACTTCTTGTGAGGGCTTCATGCTATATTGTATCAGGCTGGCATAAGGGCCAAGGCCCCTGATTCCCTGAATTTCACAGAAAAAAAATCAACACAAAAAAGCCTAATGAATTGGACAAAAGGCATACAAATTTATTAAATGTGTATACACAGAGAGAGTCACAGAGTTATTACCCACTCCTCCCTCCCAACAAAGTTCAGAAGCTTATTTATCATCCTAGCAAAACAGGCTATGGGAGGAAGGTGAAGAGGAATTTTGTTAAGGGGTAATAAATGATTACCAAGGAACTAGAGAGAACAAATGGATCCTGGAAGAGAGATTAACTTGTAAATAGTTCTCTTCTTCAGTGAAAGGGTCTCTTCAGGTGTGGTAATATTTTTGGTCTTATAAGTAGAGGAAGAAAAAGCAATTTCTCTCTTTAGTTGATCTAGATCATGGGCAGATAAATAAACTTTAACTTCTTTGAAAGATGATGGGAAGGGAGAGAGTTAGAGAGACCTTGAGGCTTCTTCAATTCAGCATGTCAACATGCATATTTTGAAGTATCAATTTTGAGCCCTTATAGTGGAAAAGCAGAAGGGGAAGTGGGTACACTCAAAAGAGACTGGGGAAAAAGGCTGACTTGTTTTATAGCAACACACTCTCATGAGAACTAATTCAGTCTCGTGAAGACTAACCCAGCCTCTCAAGAAAGGTATTGATTCATATTAATGATCTAATCACTACTGAAAGGGCCCAGCTCCCAATACTATAAATGAGCAATTAAAATTCAACATGCCTTTTAGTAGGGCTATACCACATCCAAACCATACTAGCATTAAAAAGAAATACTATTTAAAAAACCCTATGCCTACCAATTTGACAATGTAGACGAAATTAATAAATTCCTTGAAAAAAACAAAATGGTCAAAACTCAAGCTAGGAAAACTACATTATCTGAATAGTCCTGTATCTATCTGTTAAAGAGATGGAGGGAATAATTAATAACCTTCCTCAAAACACATCGCCAGTCCCAGATGGATTCACTGATGACTTCTAACAAATATTTAAAAAAAGAATTATACCAAGTCTCTATAATTTCAGAAGCAAAATGAACACTTTCTAGCTCATTCTATGAGGCCAGTATCACCTTAACACCAAAACCAGAAAAACATATTGCAAGAAAAGAAAACTATACACCATTATCATTCATGAACATAAAGGCAAAACTCCTCGACAAAATACTAGCAAATGAAATCTGTTAGGTAAATAGAATTTTGGCTCTCCTAGAGAAAAGGACAAAATAGTGCTTTGCCTTGATGCTGCCTCAAGTGATTACAACACCTGGAAAGAACAAGGGTGGATGGGCCCACCCTAAGCCAATACTGAGCAATTAACTACCACACCTGGGGGGAAGGAGAGACGCCCACAAGCCAGACAGACCAGGAACAACAGGATTTACAAAGTGACTTAGAGCTAATTGTCATGTTGTCAACTGTCCATCAAAGTGGTTCCATGGTAACATCTAAACCATGAGGACGGGTCAACCCAGACAGCATAAAACAGAAAGAACCCCAGCCTACTACCAGAGCCTTTTTTGTCAGGACAAAGGGGACCCAGCCAATTTATTGTCTACAGCATTGCATCTTGCTCTGTAAACCTGTATCTTGCACTAGCTCTATAAGCCTACCTTTCTCTTCCTCATAAACTTTGTTTTGCGCTTGCCTGGCTTTGTTGGGTCTGGTCATTCTTAGGGCAAGAGCAGATGCCTGAACCCTGAAAAATCCAACAATCTATAAAAAGAATTATACATCACAACCAAAAGGGATTTATCCCAAATATGCAAGTCTGGTTCAAAATTTGAAAATCAGTTAATGCAATCCATCCCACCAACCAGCTAAAGAAAAATCACATCACATTATCAAAAGACGCAGGAAAAGCATTTAACAAATTTTACTCATTCAGAATAAAAACTCTTAGTAAAATAGGAATAGAGGGAGACTTCCCCAAATTGATAACTGATATCTACAAAAATCTACAACTGATGTCATACTTAATGATGAGAAACCTGAACTCCCTACTAAGGTCAGAAACAAGAAAGGAGGAACCTTTTCTTCACTCCTCTTCAGTCAGCATCATACTGGAGTCACATCTAATACAATAGAACAACAAAATAAAAGGCATACATATTGAGTAGAAAGAAACAAAACTTTGTTTCCAGATGGCATGATTATGTAAAAAATCTAAAAGAATTGACAAAAACAATTCCTGAAAATAATAAGCAATTATAGGAAGTTTGTAGGATACAAGGTTGTCACACAAAATACCAGTAGAACCTCTATGGTTGACCACCTCCCATGTTGATCACCTCCTTAAATGGGCGTAAATTTCATAGACTGGACATGCACCACATGTACATATCAGTACAATAAACCCTAATTTCTTATGGTGACCACCTCCTTATGTTGACCAGTTTGTTGTAGTCTCTTGGGTGATCAATTTACAGAGGTTCTATAATATGTATTGCATCTAATAAAAATTATTTATTTATTATGTATACTTTCCTATATGCCAGCAATGAGCAATGAGAGTGTGAAATCAAAATCACAATATTATTCACATGAACACACAAAACATAAAATATATAGGTATAAATCTAGCAAAATATGTATCAAATTCACATGAGGAAAACCACAAAATTCTGATGAAAGAAATAAAAAGACAACTAAAGAAATGAGGTAATTAATGTTCATGAAGAAGACTATATGGTCAAAATGTTTCTTCTGACCAGCTTGGTTCTGTAGGCTCAATTCAATCCAAACCAAAATTCTAGCAAGTATTTTTTGGATATTGATGAATTGCTTTTTTTTTTTTCTTTTTTCTTTCCTGAGACAGAGTTTCGCTCTAATGCCTGGGCTAGAGTGCAGGGGCGTGATAAACTGCTCTTAAAACTAATATAGAAAGACAAAACGCCCAGGATATCCAAAACAGATTTGGAGAAACACTAAGTCAGAGGACTAACACTACCTGACATCAAAACAATATAAATTTATAGGAATCAGAAGAATGTGGCATTTATAAAAGAATAGACAAATAAATCAGTGGAACAGAATAGAGAGCCCCAAAATAGATCCATGTAGTCAACTATTTCTGACAAAGAAGCAAAGGAAATATTAATGCAATGGACCAAAGACAGTCTTTATATTAAACGATGTTTAAAAACTCTGGAAAAAACTATAAGCATACTCTTTCTACATGATCCAGTAGTTAGGATCCTTGGTTATTACACAAAGTAGGTGGAAACCTATATCTACACCAAAACCTACATAAAGATATTTATGGCAACTTTAATCATAATTGCCAAAACTTGAAGAAACGACAATGAGGCGAATAAACTGTGGCATATACAGACAATGGAATATTACTCAGTGCTAAAAAGAAAATGAGCTTTCAAGACATGAAAACACACAGAACCATTGACTATATATTACTAAGTAAAAGAAGTAAATCTGAAATGACTACACACTTTATTATTACAGCTGTGACATTCTAGAAAATGCACAACTCTGAACGCAATGAAAAGATCAGTGGTTCCAAGGGGTTTGGTGAGGAAGGAATAGACAGGCAGAGTACAGACAATTTTTAGAGCAGTGGAAAAAAGTGCTCAGTATAATACTAGAATGGTAGATATATATTATTATACATTTGCTCAAATGCAAACAATATACCATAATATAAACTATGGACTTTGACTATGATGTTTTAATGCAAGTTCATCAATTGTAATAAATGCACTACTCTAGTGGAGGATGTTGACAATGTGAGTGGGGGATAAAGGACATATGGAAAATCTCTCTATCACCCTTTCAATTTTGCTATATCCTAAAACTTCTCTTCAAAAAAAAAATTTTATAAAAAAGAGTGAATTTGTTTAATATGGGGTAGGAAGGAAAATGGTAGACATGAGGGAAAATAAGTAGAAAATGGGCAACGGACAAGAAAATGAAAACAGTTTTTAAATATAGTTAATGAATCTCCATATTATTCATAATTAAATGAATTATTTAAAAAAAAAAAAAAGCCCAATGGATAAGACAAAGTAAAAAGTCTTAGTAATACACAAGGTTTAGAAGAAATCCATTGCCTAATAACCTTTACGGGATGGTGTAAATTAGTGAAACTTACCTAGAAGACAATTGTATTGAACCGTATAGACCATGAGTATGTTCATTTTCCTGAATAATGCTATCCCTCAAATCATCAAAGACTAAATTCAATTTTCAGCTGAGTTTGGAAAGTGATCATTGCTTGTTATACAAGCAGTGGTGAACAGTATGGGTTGTGTTTTACTTATAAATTTTATCACTTGGTCTTCTTTTTCTTTCTTTTTTCTTTCCTCCCCTCCAAATGCCTTCAATAATACACACATGCAAACACACACACACAGAGAACTATCTTTCATAATAATTCAAAGGCAAATTGGTGCTTCTAATTTCTAAACCCTAAAGCAAGGGTACAATGCACCTTGGGGTACTCCTTGTTAGTTTTTACTTCACTCAAGTTTCTTCTTTAACTGGTCTGCTATGCAAGTTTTGATTTTTCCATATACTTCTCACACTGTATAATTTTGTTGACATCACTGCCTAACGTCATCTCCTATACTTTTTCTGGGCTTTATGACTTTTTTATTTCTTTTTTTTTTCCTTTCAAAAACAGAACTTTATTTTAAATAGGAGAGTTATAGAATTAGAGAGGTCATTAGAGATATTTATTCCAGTAGTCTCATTTCTAAGATTGGTAAAACCAAAACCCAAAGAACTTGTCAAGTAAAGAATCATATTCTTTACTGTTTCTTTTATAAGGCAAAGGACAGCAGAGATAAATACATGTGCTTAATCTTGCATTGGCACTGCAAAACTAACTCATTTGAAGACTTGTTAGAAAGCCAACTGTTCTGTGTGACTGTTGAGGAATTCTCATGATTTAGACATAAGTCATTTCTTAGGCTTTCCATCACTCCCTTTGTCTGAACATTAGCCTCTATCTGCCATCTGATTTTCCAGTAATGAAACTTTTCCTCTCTATGATAAATGTTATTTCCTCTCTTTGCATTGTTTTGTTACATGTAAGATTGTGTTTGTCTTCCTTGCTTCTCTTTCCTTCTTTCTTTCTTAAGAATCCTGCTGCTAGAAGGCTGTAGCTCTGCTATCATCTCTCATGTGTACTCTGTGAGGAAGACGTTATATAGAAGCCACCTCCTCTGGCATATTTGGCTATCTAAAAATTAATAAAACATATCTATTTATAATATCTTTCAATGTGACCTAGAACCAGATGTGGGGGCTAGATTTTTGTCTTCAAGGATGGCACAGAGATTACTTCATTGTTGGGTGGTTATACCTTGACACTGCTCTGGTCTGGGAGGAGGAAGCATTTGATGCTGATGTCAGGCTCTGTTTTCTTTTCACTTAGAAAGAGTTGGGTATTGGGATGTTTACTGCTTCTTCTTCTACTATGACCATCTATATGGTTTTGTATTAGCCACAGATCATACTGAAACCTGAGCAGGTCACAGAGGCAGACACTCAGCAGCCAGGCCCTGTGCTGCTCAGAGTTTGTGATCAGCTCCCCCTGCAGTTCCTGTCACTGTGTCCTGCAGAGCACAGTAGTACACAGCTGAATCTGACTCCTGGAGTGAGGCTTTCTTCAGGTGGAAGGAGGTGGTTTCTTTATGATATCTTGCTTCAAAACCTTTGTTGATTCCTTCATCATCAGCCTTTGCAGCTTTCAGGAGTAACTGAGGACCTTCACCAGGATACTGGACGTACCAGGAAAGGGTAGGGTATCCTGAGGCTGTATAAGTGCAATTTATTTTCAGGAAATCCCTTTCTGAGAGGGTCACTTTACCTTCCATCTGGGTCACGGAGTCGCCACAGGTTCTTCCTGAGGGAAAAAAAAGAAACCTGTGTCACTTTGGCCATAGAACTCTTACATAAAGTTATGGTTAAAGATCTTGCTGACATGATAGGAGAAAGACCCTGGATTTGAGGAGGCATTTTACTTACCAAGCAGCAAGAGCATCACAGTCACTAAGCCTGGAAAAGAGTTCATCTTCACAGTGTCGCCTAAATAATGTTCTTGATTCTTAAAAGGAAGAAATGTCACAGTGTTATGATAAATCTAACCTACAATTCACACAGGAAATGAGTTTGTGTTAGGAAGCCACTCCCCCTGGTGGGCAGGGACTGAACTAGGATGAATGTTTTCATGGCTTCCTGCTGCAAGCCAAAAATAGGTCCTCAACTCTGACCTCATTTGCAAGTTCTCAAAAGGAGTAAGGCTCCGGCCCCATATACCAGAGGTGGTGGGTTCAAAACCCTGGCCAGAAACTGGAGAAAAAAAATAAAATAAAATAAATAAATAAATAAATAAATATTGTATATTAAAAAAAATAATAATAATTTAAACCCAGCCAGAACGTTTTGTGTTTTGGCTCACACACCAGTCTCAGGTGGCCATCCCAAACCTGAAGGACAGCTGTCATACGTTCTAAGGTCTCTTTTGTTCTTAGGACACTATCTGACCTGGAATTTCCCTAGTACAGCATTCCAGAGCATTTCTGTAACTGTGAAGACAGGAATTTTTTTGAACACTTTAGTACTGGCCTTTATACATATATTTTTATGTATCCATTCTGGGTCAGCCTATAACCCATTTAGATGTCAGACGAGCATTTGGGGTGGAAATCTTGGTAAGTAGTAAGAAATCAAATCTTCATTGATTTCTGTGTTTTTCAGCACTGTACTCCAATATGCAGAACAGTGACTGTATGTTAGTGACTTACTAGGTGCTCAACAAATACTTGTTAAATAAAACAAACAAAAAAAGAATACAAAGTATTTTTTGTTATTTTCTCTGAATTTTTCAGGAAAAAAATTTATATTAAATTAATATAAAGGTACAAATATTTAGATTACATTGTTTTCAATTCTGAGGTAAAATTCAACTTGTAGCTGAGCTCTGCAACTCAGGGTCATTCTGAGCAACCTCACATTGTACATATTAGGTCCTTCCCACTGTCTCCTCTCCCTTCTCCTTTGCTACACTATATTTGTGTCATATCTTTCATGCAGGCATGTAGTTGTTTATATGTTGGTTTCATATTAGTATTGAATGCATTAGATTTTTTTTCCATTCTTGAGATACTATACTAAGAATAATATGTTTCAGCTCCATCCAGATAAACACAGAGTCTTTGATTCAAGAATCACTACCACATATTAGACTGTTTATCACAGCTCAGTTTACAATTCCCAAACTGTGGAAGCACTCTAAATGCCCACCAACCCAGGAATGAATTAACAACCTGTGGTATATGTATACCATGGACTACTACTCAGTCATTTTAAAAAATGAAGACTTTACATCTTTCTATTAACATGGATTGAGTTGGAAAATATTCTTCTTTGTAAAGCATCACAAGAATGGAGAAGCAAGAATCTAATGTACTAAATTCTAATGTGAAGGCAGTAGATGATCTAATACAAGATGACAGGTAGAGGAATGAGGGAGCAGGGAGAGGAGAGGAGGGAGGGGGATGGGGAGTCATGGTGTATGGCACACTTGTTGGGGGCAGGACACAATTATAAGAGGAAGTTTACCTAACAAAGGCAATCAGTGTAACCTAGTTGTTTGTACCCACAATGAAGCCCAACCAATAAAAATTAAAAATAAAAAAAAGAATCACTACCACTTGAAAGACAATATTTCCCCAATTCTGAAGTAATAATAATTCTAAGAAATGCTATCTTTTTAATAGATGGTTTTCAGGGGACAAAGTCACACTAGCTTATCGATAATTAAATACTCCTGCATTTCAGAACTATGAAAAAGTGAAAATAGGAATCCTACACAGAAGAAACATTGTAATTGAAGTTATCAAATCCCTATAGAATGATCTGAGTTCAATATCTTACTCCTCATAATTTCAATGACTCTAAGGTAAAGAGACTAGAATATGCTAGTTAGGCAACAAACACTAATCCCATACTGTAACAGATAATCTGCTAGCCCTGAGTTAGCCAAAATTTTGTTGCCATACGTCAACCAAATAATTTTCCCTCACAGTGTAGGAATCCAAATGTGGATTTGCATCAAAAGACCTGAGCATCACTTAACTCTCTTCATCCCTGGCTTTTCAAATTGATAAAGACACATCTGGGAATAGTAGAAATTTTCAAAATTGGCTTTTTGAGAATAGAATAAATTTGTGAGTGATTTGAACTTACAGATGCTGGGGTTCCATCACTAACTTTAGGAATCATAATTTCTAGCATTGAAATCCAAGAAATTATTTTATAAAACTCTTCAGGTGATTTTATTGTGCTCAGTTTAATACCAGTCTACATTTCATTTGTGAATGGCATCCTATGCCAGAGAGTGCTCTGAGTTCATCATGAGAAATGTCCCCATGATTACACAAATTTTTTAAACTAGTTTTTTTCTATGAAGTATCAGCAATAAGAGCAAGCATTTTTTTACACTAACTTCTTAAGACTTTTCATTTTATAACAAAATAAAATGAAAAGCAGAACCTCTTTGGATGTTATCAGGACAAAGGAGGAGAATGAAATTTTCTGACAGGCCCTGTAAACACATAAGCCTATACACATGGATGGAGACTAAGCTCAGTCTGTTTTTTGACCCTCAGTCTGTTTTCTTACCCTCCACAGATTCAGAGAAAGGAATTTCATGCATTCAGAGTCAATGTATGAATAGTTTCCCAGACACAGACTTAAGTAAGACATTTAGTCCCAGCTATTGTTCGAGACTACATATCCCTTCTTTCCCTCCACTTTCCAAATCATATTGTCAGAGGCTGGCATAGAACTATGCTAGAAACGAATTCTCAAAAATCAGCTACAACCTTCTATTCTGATATGCTGAGACTGCAAAGTAAGTTAGAATTGGTGTTAGGCTGAAAATAAACTGTAAAGAGCACATGTGTACAGAAAGTTATCACCTATAGTTTAAAAAGTGATTTAAACTCAGTCAGGACATTTTGCATTTTGGGTCATACCAGAAGACTTATGAAATATTAAAGAAAGACACTTGTTAAACTTGGATTTTTTATGGTTTACTGATGCATAATTGGCATAAAAGTAAACTTCACCTAGGTAGGGTGAATAATACATGTATTATAAGACTTGACATATATAGACTTGTGAGGCTACCATGATAATCAATGCAATGAACACATGTGTCACCCAAAAAGTTCCCCATGTCTCTATTTAATCATACTCTCAACTTTTCTTCTCATCTCCCATCTTCCTATCCAGACAACTCTGATATCACTCTAGGTTCATCTTTCTATTTAAAAATTCATACAAATTAAATTATATATGCTTTTTTGTTTGTCTTCCTTCACTCAGCATAATTATTTTGAGAGTTTTCCATGGTATTACATGGATCAACAATTCATTGCTTTTAATTGCTGAGTCCTTAGGGAAATATTTGGGAGTACAATGGCCACATCATATGTTGAGTGTATATTTGACTCATCAAGAAACTGACAGGCTGCTTTCCAAAGTAATTATACCATTTTATATTGCCACTAAATAGTATGTTGAGTACTGCCGGATCTCCATCCTTGTCAGCCCCACTCCAATAGGTATGTAGTGGTTCCTCATTGTGATTTTAATTTGCATATACCTAATGAATAATGATGCTGAGCTTCTTTCCATGCACATTTTTTCATTAATGTACTTTCTTTGCTGAAGTATATGCTGAAATATTCAAATCTTTCTTTTTGTTGTTGTTATTGAGTTTTGAGGCTCCTTTATGCAATTCAAATCAACTCCTTTATCAGATACATGATAGGCAAATATTTTTCCCAATCTATAGTTTATCTATTAACTCTACTGACATTCTTTCAAATGACAAAAGTTATTATTTTATAAAGTTCAATTTATTGATTTCTTTCTTTGTGTGGATTATTTTTTTGCAATCATAACTAAGGAATTGTTGCATGGGCCAAAGTCACAGAGATTTTCTCCTGTGGCTTTTTTCTAGAGATGTTATTGTTTCAGGTTTTACATTTATGTCTATGATCAACTTTGAGTAAATCTGTTGTACATGGTATGAGGTAAGGGTCAAAGTTGATTTTTGGTGTATTAATATTTAATTTTTCCAGCAATTCAATATTGAAAACTATGCTTTTGTCATTGAATTGCCTTTGTACCGTTGTCAAAAATTAGTTGTCCAAATATGTGTGAGTGTATTTCTGGACTCCATTCTGTTCAATTAATTTATTTGTCTATCTGTACACAAATACTATACTGTCTTGATTATTATGGAAAACTGTCTGAAGTCAAAGAGTGTTAGCTCTCCAACTTTGCTCTTTTCCATAATTCTTGGGTTCCTCTAGGTCGCTTATATTTCCACATGAATTTCAAAGTCAGCTTGTCAATTTCTACAAAAACTATGGTAGGATTTTTATTTGGGTTACATTGAATCTATACACTAATCTGGGTAGAAATTACATCTTAAGAATTTTATCTTTAATTCTTTTAATCTACTCTCATTCATTTTATTTTACTGTGTATTTTCCATCTTCTTGAGTTATATGCTAAATTGACTTATTTTTCAAAATTTGATGGAAATTCATCAACTGAAATCTAATGAAATGAATTTAAATGTTGAATCTTTTATTACTAGATTTGGTAAATGAGATAAAACTTATTCTATGTCTCTATTTTATGGAAATTAGAGCATATCTTAATTTTTTCTGATTTGGCATTTTTGATTGCTATTAATAAAAATAGCTTTAAAATTAATACCCTACAACAAATTCTGCATTAGGACACCATGAAATGTTAGAATATTTATTCTTCAAGGACTATTGCCTTTGGGTTTTTTTGTTTTTGTTTTTGTTTTTTCTGCATTTTTGTTTTTTTGTTTCCTTGTTTGCTTTGAGACAGAGCCTCACTCTGTTCCCCAGGCTACTATGCTGTAGCATCAGTCTAGCTCACAACAAATTCAAATGCCTGGGCTCAACCAATCTTTCTGCTTTAGTCTCCCAAGTAACTGAGACAGGTGTCTGCACAATTTTTGACTAATTTCTCTATTTTTAGTAGAGACAGGGTCTCACTCTTTCTCAGGCTGGTCTCAACCTCCTGATTTCAAGCTATCCTCCTCCTTGACCTGCCAGAGTGCTAGAATTTCATGCCTGAGCCACCATGCCCAACCTGACCCATTGATATTTAAACCTTAACTAAATTCTGAAGGGAATTCAAACGATTTCTATTAAGGAAATAGAATTATTATATTATAGAGTTCATACTCCCATGTATGTCTGAGATTTTTTACTTACATGAATGGACTTGACACAAATGAGACAAATATTCTGTTCCCCCACTCAATTGTCACAACACCAGAAATTCTGCCATGTCTCCTTCATCCTGGGCTATAGTTATGATTCATCTCTCATATGAAATTGTGAGTGATTATAAATTGGTTTTATACTAGTACTGAGTACAAGGAGAGAAGGGGAGGGGGAGGAGAAGAAAGGGGGGTTTACTAGAGGGAGGGTTAATGGCGGGACTACACCTATGGAGCATATTGCAAGTACAAGTCAAATATATCAAGTTTTGAACACAAATATCTTAACACTGTGATTAAGTAAATGAGGTGAAAGCTATGTTAATAAGTAGGATGTAAGCACTCTAATTTGTACAAATAATCAACACATTGAATCCCACGAAGGCATAAATGTATTCATGATCTATGTATATATGACTTAATAAAAAAAAAAAAAAAGAAATTCTGCCATGAAAGATGTTTGCCCATCAACTTAAAAGAACAACTTCATACAATACTCTGAAAGAAAAATATATATTATTCAATTGTTTTGGATTAATCAACTGATGAACCTGACTCTGCCTAGGTTTTGTACCTCATTCAGGTCATAACAGAAGAAGCTCTTACTCACTTTGGGTACTCTTGTGAAAGAACATAGGGAATAAATATCTTCAACTTTCAAGATAAATTTAGTGAAGTTGGACTGAATTTGGCAAATTTAGTGAGTGTATGTTCAGACAGTGTACCTTCCGTGTCAGGACAACATGAAGCATTTATTGCACAGATTAAAACATATATTGACAGATTCACATTTTCTCATTTCTCTTGTATTTTTGAAGAAAGAAACTACAGGGAGATTCTAAAACCTCTGTAATTAAAACAATAGGTAATCTATAAATATTTATTGAATAAATTGATTTAAAAATCTAGCAAATCACAAATGTTTTTAATGATACTTCAGTCATATTTTTCTGAAATTCCATAACCAATTATTCTAGTTCAATCTAATAGCCAAAAGGCAAATTGTTTATTATGGCTGTTCTTCAGTCAAAGGTTCTGTGTCTAACCTCAAGCTAAAGATCCAGAAATAAGAATATTTTTGATGAATATTTTGATGAATGTTTTTAATCTGGACATGCTCTGTGACTGTTCAGAAGTATTTCTTTAGGACTGTGTTTACCTCAAATCCTGCAAATACACAGGTCAAGCCACTTCCTGTCTGTGATGGAGACTCTTGCTTTGGTCCCAACAGCAGGTGGATGTCGCAAGTCAACTCCTGAGGTTTTTGTGCACCTTCTTCTAACAGTTTTCTCACTGTGAGTTCTATCAGTGCACAGAAATATGTCGCTGAGTCCTCCAGTTGTGCAGCTGAGATGACAAGGTTGATGGATTTGCTGGCTTTCTGGAAATTCAGTGAGTAGCGACCTTCTGTTTCATTTTTCTGGCTATAGGAATCCTGGCGAATAATGAGAATCATCTCCCCACTGCTGGGCTGCCTGTACCAGTAAAGACTGTATGTACTATCACTGGTGTCATAGGTGCATCCCAGAGTCACAGACTCCTTCTCCTGCACCAATGTCGTTGGTTGAGCTTGAGTTACCTTCTGGGCAATACCAGATCCTGAAGGAAAAAAAGATAGAATTGGAAGGTTTAAGGATAAGTGGCATGGGACCAAGAAATTCTATTTTTATACCCTATTATCCCTCTTTCCCAACATCTCCATAAGTCAATCCTGCACCCCGGTCCTTAAATAATAGAGGAAGCATATTCCCACTGGCCATCCCTACCTAGCCACATCAAAGCTGTGACCACTTTCAACAGGCTGCAGAGCAACATGTCTGTTTCTTCCTCTACAGGGAAAATACCTTCTTCTTCAATGATTCCAGGGCTCTGCACTGTGAGATGAGCCTGTCAGAGAGAAAGAAGTCACTGAACCGTGTGCTGATGCTGCTGCTGCCTAAAAGCAGGAAACAGAGGTTTGGTGGAGTAGCTAATTGGGTGTGTCATGTCAAACATCTCTATGGAGTGACTGAGAATCTTACCTAAAGCAAGCTTCCTTTTGGATTAATCAACAGTTAATATGATAACAATTAAATCAAAAAAAAAAAAAAACAATTTTGAAAGGAAAAATTTTACCAACTACTATGTTCAGTTGTTGAATTTTTTTGTTGCCTCTGGGCTTTATTTCAATAAACTTAGGAGAGGTTTTTGTTATTGCTGTTACATGGATAAATTGTATAATGCTAAAGTCAGGGCTTATAATGGACCTGTCACAAGAATAGTGTTCACCAGATTCCATAAGTGATTTTTATTCCTCCCCCAACCTCTTACCTTGTAAGTTGTCAATGCCCATTGCACCATTTTATGGCCTAATATACCCCTCATTTAGCTCTCACTTACAAGTGAGAACATGTGGCATTTGTTTTTCAACTCCTGAGATACTTCACATAGAATAATGGTCTCCAATTCTCTCCAAGTTGCTGCAAAGACATTATTTCATTCCTTTTTATGACTGACTAGTACATAATGATATATACACACATTTGCCTTATGCATTCATGAGTCCCTGAGCATTTCTGTTGAGTCCATATCAGGTACAGGTGTCTTTTTTATAAAATGACTTTTTTTCCTTTGGGAGATACTCAGTAGTGGAATTGCTGAATCAAATGTTAGGTCTACTTTTAGTTCTTTGAAAAATATCCATACTGTTTTTCATAGAAGTATTCTAGTTTACATTCCCACAACAGTTGGCCATTTATCTTCTGCAAAAATATTTGTTTGTGTCTTTTGCCTCATGTTGATGGAGTTATTGGTTATTTTCTTTTGCTTTGTTTGAGTTCTTTGCAGATTCTAGGTATTAACCCTTTTTAAATGTGTAGTTTGTGACTATTTTCTCTCATTATAGAGGTTGTCAATTTACTCTGCTAATTATTTCCTCTGATGTTCAGGTATTTTTTCATTTTTATGAAGTCCCATTTATTCCTTTTTGGTGGTGCTATATTTGCTTTGGGGAGTTTAGTCATAAATTCTTTGCATAGGCCAACATTTACCAAAGTTTTTTCTATGTTTTTTTCTAGAATTGTTACAGTGTCATACATTATATATAAGTCTTTAAGCCATCTTGAGTTAATTTTTACAAGTGGTAAAAGATAAAGACCAAGATATATTCTCACACTAACAAGATCATTAAATTAGGAAGTAAACCCCAAATCACAGCTTCTTCCTGAGGGGTAATGAGTTTATACCACATGTACAAGACCTAAACTGTATACTCCATGAAAGAGAGCTTGGCCTCTAAATGGTCATTTTTGAGGACCCCAACTTTCACAGTCTTCACCCAGAGGACTGATTAATGCATCATCCACTTCAGGAACATACAGAGCTCTGCACTCATGAGTCTCTTAGACCACAAAGAACAAAAATGTAACTTAAATTTGAAAATATTCTGCAGTTATCTCCCCAGGTTGAAAGTGAACAACCTTAAAAAGACTAAATGCATCTCTGTACTTCTTTTTGGTGAAGGAAAGAATGAATCAAAGATTAACTCTGGCTCTCAGCTTCTCTGTAAATAAAGAAGGAAATGGAACACACATCTAAAACCCCAGTCTCTCTAGTTGCATCACAAAGGACTGGCTTACATCCCACCTCTCTCAAGGTAATAGCACAAATTGACACTTCCTCATTTGGGAAAGGAGTGCATGAACAACAAGGACAGAAGGTTGAACAAGCCACTAAGAGTTTAGAGACATCTGGGTGGTGCCTGTGGCTCAGTGAGTAGAGTGCTATCCCCACATATCGAGGGTGGTGGGTTCGAGGCTGGCCCTGGTCATACTGCAACCAAAAAAAGCCAGGCGTTGTGGAGGGTGCCTGTAGTCCCAGTTATCCAAGAGGCTAAAGCAAGAGAATTGCCTAAGCCCAAGAGTTGAAGGTTGCTGTGAGCTGTGATGCTATGGCACTCTACCGAAGGTGACAAAATGAGACTTTGTCTCTAAAAAAAAAAAAAAAAAAAAAGTTTAGAGACATCTAGAATCTCTGCCCAGCCTAATTGAAGAGGAATATCACACACATAAAATCAGGCCAGGTGAGGTGGTTTTCTTGTCTAATGTGCAGAGACCAACAGAGAGATTTAATAACAATGAAGAAACAAGGGAATATGTTCTGAATAGAAAAAAAAAAAAAAAATCTCTAGAAGCCAAACGTAATGAAGATATATGATTTACCTGACAGGAAATTCAAAATGACAATGGTAAAGATACTCACCAAGGTAAGGAGAACAATGCAAGAACAAATAAGAATTTCAACAAAGACAGAAAATGCAAAAATGTGCCAAACATAAATCATTCAGCTAAAGACTACAATAACTGAAAGCAAAAATTCAATAGAGAAGTTCAATAGCAGATTTTATCTAGCAGAGAAAAAAATGAGAGAACTTAAAAGCAGGTCATTGGAAATCATTTACACTAAGGAGCAAAAAGACAAAAGAATTAAGACAGTGTAGGCTCGGCGCCTGTGGCTCAAGTGGCTAAGGCGCCAACCACATATACCTGAGCTGGTGAGTTCAAATCCAGCCTGGGCCTGCCAAACAACAATGACGGCTGCAACCAAAAAATAGCTGAGCATTGTGGCGGGCGCCTGTAGTCCCAGCTGCTTGGGAGGCAGAGGCAGGAGAACAGCTTAAGCTCAGGAGTTGGAGGTTGCTGTGAGCTGTGATGCCATAGCACTCTACCCAGGGCGACAGCTTGAGACTCTGTCTCAAAAAAAAAAAAAGAATGAACAGTGTAATGAACTTCTAGGACACCATCAAGATGAATAAAGTATGTATTACTAGAATAGACAGAGAATAAAAAGTGACAAAAAACATACTCAAAGAAGTAATGTCAGAAAATTTCCAGGTCTAGAGGACAAATAGGAGATTCAATGGACACTTAATAGGATGAATTCAATGAGATCCACAACAAGACACATTATAATAATAAAATTGTCAAAAGTTAAAAACAGAGAATATTGAAAGCTGAAAGGGAAAAGTGACTTGTTACATAGAAAAGTAGTGTATAAGACTTTCTATGAATTTTTCAACAGAATCTTGGCAGGCCCCAAAAGGGTAGGATAACATATTTAAAAAGCTGAAAGAAAAAAAGCTACCAACCAAGAGTATAATACCCAGAATTCCTGTCCTTCATAAAAGAAAGATAAAAACTTTTCTCAGACCAAAGCAGAAAGAATGTATTACTTGCTGTCCATAAATGCTAAAATCAGTCCTTCAAGCTGATGAAAAACTTCACCAAGTAAAAACAACATGAAAGCATATTAAAATATAAAACTCACTGATAAGCAAATAGTCAAACTCAGAATGATTATTCTGCAATGATGGTGTGAAAATCAATTACATCTCTAACGTGAAGGTTAAAAGACAAAATTGTTTTTATAAACACAGCTACAGAAATTGGTTAAAGAACGCAAAGTTGATGGCAGTACACTCAGTGCAGCCTTCAGGGTACAGAGGCCCAGCTGGCATATGACCATAGCCAGGAAGCCTGACATCAGGCCTTGAGTGTGTGCACTGACCTGGCTGAGCAGTGAAAGGCAGTTGCCTGGGCCAGTAGGTCCCTACCAGCCAGCTGAGTACCATGCCCTCCACACAGGCTGGGACATTGCAGAGAACAGAGGCTGGACCCACCCCCAGGCCATGGGCAAGGTGGGAACTCAGTCGTCCCACTCACTTGGATGGATGGGTTCAGTGAAGGTGACAAGGGAAACCTTAAAACAGTGATTTTGTAGGTGCTGTTGGAGCAGTGGTTCTCAACCTGTGGGTCACGACCCCTTTGTAACAAGGAAAATACATCCTGCATGTCAGATATTTACATTACAATTCATAACAGTAGCAAAATTACAATTATGAAGTGGCAATGAAAATAATTTTATGGTTGGGGGTCACCACAATGTGAGGAACCATATTAAAGGGTCACAGCATTAGGAGGCATTAGTAAGGTTCAGAACCACTGTGTCAGAGGATCTTAGGTATGCCATGAAAATGTTTAGAGATAATTCATTAAATTATTTTTGAAAGAAGTTTAAAGCACAGTAAGTATATTCTTTTTTTAAACTCCTTTTTTTTTAACCAACATAATTTAAATGTGCTGCAGAAGTTTAACTATACGTTCAAGTGTGCCATGAGATAAAATAGGTTGAAAAACACTGCCTTACAAGATGAGAGCCTCACACTGTCCTTTTTCTCCATTTCTGTTGCAAAATTAGATGGCTTTGGTGGGATATTCAGAGAAAATACTCATGGATGATGAGTTCCAGTTATTACAGAGAAATTTCATGGACAAGTACTACCAGGAATTTGAAAACACAGAAGAGAATAAACTCACATAGGCACCTGTTTTTAATAAAATATTCTTTTTTATTAAATCATAGCTGTGTACATTAATGTGATCATGGGGCACCATACACTAGTTTCTTTTTTTTATTTTTTATTTTTTTATTAAATCATAGCTGTGTACATTAATGTGATCATGAGGCACCATACACTAGTTTCATAGACCGTTTGACACATTTTCATCACTCTGGTTAACATAGCCTTCCTGGCATTTTCTTAGTTATTGTGCTAAGACATTTACATTCCACATTTACTAAGTTTCA
>CAUYPK010014338.1:0-18632 GCA_963574355.1 Loris lydekkerianus
ATGAAGAAGACTGCCATGGCAATTGCAACAACAACAAAAATAAACAAATGGGACTTAATTAAACTGAAAAGCTTCTGTACAGCTAAGGAGACAACAACCAAAGCAAAGAGACAACCTACACAATGGGAAAGGATATTTGCATATTTTGAATCCAACAAAAGCTTGATAACTAGGATCTATAGAGAATTTAATCCACATGAAAAAAGCCAACAATCCCATATATCAATGGGCAAGAGACATGAATAGAACCTTCTCTAAAGAAGACAGACAAATGGCTAACATATGAAAAAATCTTCATCATCCCTATCTATTAGAGAAATGCAAATGAAAACCACCCTGAGATACCATCTAACCCCAGCGAGAATGACCCACATCACAAAATCTCAAAACTGCAGATGCTGGCATAGATGTGGAGAGAAGGGAACACTTTTACACTGCTGGTGGGACTGCAAACTAGTACAACCTTTTTAGAAGGAAGTATGGAGAAACCTCAAAGCACTCAAGCTAAACCTCCCATTTGATCCTGCAATCCCATTACCGGGCATCTACCCAGAAGGAAAAAAATTCTTCTGTCATAAGGACACTTGCACTAGACTGTTTATTGCAGCTCAATTTACAATCCCCAAAATGTGGAAACAGCCTAAATGCCCACCAACCCAGGAATGGATTAACAAGCTGTGGTATATGTACACCATGGAATACTATTCAGCCATTAAAAAAAATGGAGACTTTACATCCTTTGTATTAACTTGGATGGAAGTGGAACACATTATTCTTAGTAAAGCATCACAAGAATGGAGAAGCATGAATTCTATGTACTCAGTTTTGATATGAGGACAATTAAGGACACATGGGGGTGGGGGAAGGGGAGAGCAGAGAGAGAAAGGAGGGCGGGGTGGAGAAAGGAAGAGCAGAGAGAGGGAAGGAGGGAGGGCAGTGGGGCCTTGGTGTGTGCCACATCTTTTGGGGGCAAGACAGGATTGTAAGAGGGACTTTGCTTAACAAATGCAATCAGTGCAATCTGGTTTATTGTACCCTCAATGAATCCCAACAATAAAAATAAAAAAAAGACAAGCCAGATATTAGTGAAGGCAGAGGATGGAGTAGGGCATAGTAAAGATGCTGAGGATATAGGGGAGCTCTTTATTGTGTAGTGGGCACAGGAGATTTAAGAGGGGGAGATGTTACAATTAGGAAAAGGAAATGCAGAGCAGTCACAGGTTTAGATGAGAAAAGGAAAGGATAGATAATTGAGGGAACTACACGGGGGCCACACTCAAGGGTAGCACAGATTAAACAATGAAAAGATTAGCTGTTGACACTGCTCCTGGTAAAACTCCATGAAAACGATCATTCCAGGTGCAGACTGGGATGGACAATGAGGGTAGAGCTATATGAAAGATTTTTTTTTTAATTGGGATTGAATCCCTGAAGAAAACCTGGCTCTAGAACAGGGGTTCTCAACCTGTGGATCACAACCCTTTTGGGGGTTGAACGACCCTTTCACAGGGGTTGCCGAAGACCATCCTGCATATCAGATATTTACATTACAATTCATAACAGTAGCAAAATTACAGTTATGAAGTAGCAATGAAAATAATTTTATGGTTGGGAGTCACCACAACATTGCAGCATTAGGGAGGTTGAGAAACAGTGCTCTGGAATCTTTGTGACCTGCACTGTATGGTGTGGGTAGCCTTAACTCCAGACTCAAATTGGCCTCAACCTGGATTGGTTATATTCAAGGGAATCCCAGGCCAGAGAGCTGAAGATAAATCACAACTAGTCCCAAGTTTACCCATGAGTAAAGTCTGTTTCATGAATGGCCCGAGACTGGAAAAGTATCCTCTGAAGTACCAGTAGGAGCTGTGCAGCAGCTGGACTTGAAAGGAGTTGGAGTATAATAGAGGAGATTCTAGGGCTTGGGGCCAGGATTAGCATTCATGTGCTGGGGTACCCTCAGCTAGTGTGGCAACTGTGCACAGTGCTCTGACCAGCATTCTATCTATGCTAGAGAATCACAGGTAGGCACAGTTTTTGTGCCTTCCAAACGGGCTGGTAGCCAAAGCACTCCCCCCTCCATACCCTTAACTTCTTCAGTTTTCTCATACTAGAGAGGGAATAGCTGTGTTCTATTCTGTTTCTATTCTATCATGTTTTCTTTTAGCTGGTGAAGAACATAGATGCCTTCTCAGGGTCTGTCCTTTTTATGGAATTTGTCTAATATTGATCCCATCCTTGCACCTGCATGGCCACAGTAGTCCAGGAGTGAGCAGGAACATAGGATGACTATGACTAGAACTCAAGGTGTTCTTTTCCCTCATCAAGCCTCCTTTTCCAAGAAGTGCTACATGGATACCCCAAAGGCTTGTTTCACTGTCTCCTAGCTGAGGATGTGGCATTACTTTCAGGGAGGAGCACTCAAAGCTAAGAGGCTGAGGATAAGACCATCTAGAAGTTGCTTCATAAACAATCCTGGTCCTAGGACAAATACAGAGCAGCCTCCTACTCTCCCTCACCCAGACAGGAAGCTGTGGCTCAGAGATCTTCATATCTTTGATTATTCACTGGGTTCTACCTAAGGTGTTTTCAGGTGCTTTTCTGGTCTTTAATGACATAAACTCTTTCTTCAAGGTGCCCAAATTGCTGTCTGTTCTATGTCCAGAAGAATCACTAATCCATTCATCAGCCCAGATTGTCAGCAAACACCTGGTAAGTGCTAGTGTGGGCAGGACAGGCATCAGACCTTGTCCAGGGCTATTGAGACTTTTCCTTGAGAAGCTGGATTGAAGGCCTCAACCTCTGAATTTCATTAGAAGCCCCAGGGAAATCCCAGCTGGGTTCTGGTAGTAAATTCTCACTTAAGAAAATTACCTGGAGTGGCATCTGTGGCTCAGTGGGTAGGGTGCCGACCCTATATGCTGAGGGTGGCGGGTTTGAACCTGGGCCCGGCCAAAGTGCAACAAAAAAATACCTGGGTGTTGTGGCGGGTGCCTGTAGTCTCAGCTGCTCGGGAGGCTGAGGCAAGAGAATAGCCTAAGCCGAGAAGTTGGAGGTTGCTGTGAGCTGTGACGCCATGGCACTCTACCAAGGGCGATAAAGTAAGATTCTGTCTCCAAAAAAAAAAAAAGAAGAAAATTACCTGGTTCATAGGCTACTAGTGGCAGGATGGAGGGGATTAAAATAAATAAAAGAAAGCAAGTGCTGACCCTATAAGTCAGGGTCCATTATAGTGTTGGGACTTAGACACAGAAGCTTTCTTTTTTCTTTTTCCTTTTTTTTTCTATTTCTTTTTTTATTTTTTTCTTTGTGACATAGACTCACTTTGTCATCGTTGGTAGCGTGATATGGGGTCACAGCTCACAGCAACCTCAAACTCATGGTCTTAAGCAATTCTCTTGCCTCAGCCTCCCGAGTAGCTGGGACTAGAGGAGCCCAGGCACAACGCCTGGCTATTTTTTTTGTTGTTTTTGTATCTGTCATTGTTGGTTAGCAGGCCCAGGCCTGGTTCAAACTCACCAGCTCTGGTGTATGTGGCTGGCGTCCTAACTGCTGAGCTACAGATGCCAAGCCAACACAGGAACTTTCAATCTGTTGCTTGTCTATCCTGATTTGATCACTCTTCATATCTATGCATACAGTGCATGAGCATGTATATACATGTTTGTGTTTTTTTTGTTTTATTGGCAGAGGAGGTCCCATGTTTCAATATAGGTTTGAGTTGGCCTCAGAGGTATTGCTTGACCTTGTGGCCCCAAGAAATACTGATGATAGTCCTTGTTGCTGAAGTGTCTCTATGAAAAGATCCCATTACATCCTAGCTCAAGGGATTGGAGGAAGGTTTACAGTTGGTTGAGATGGATAAACAAGGTTTTATATTTACCTTTTGTAGGTTGGAGTTGACAGCCTCATCGGGCCAGATACACAGGTTGGAGAGAAGTCATCCATTAAGCACTCGGTCATTGGGTCATCCTGTCTCATAAGAGACAGAGTGACTATTATCAATTGCCTTCTTATGAACTCAGTCACTGTGGAAGAAGGGTATGTTTCTTCTTATATCCACTCAAGGCAAAACTCCTGCTACCCTTAGAACGGTTTGGGAGCCAGTCCTGCCCAGAAAACAGCTCACTTTGGGGAGGGAAAGAAAGAGAAAAGGAAGAAAGGAGTAATGCCAAGGCCCTTTGAGGCCTTAGTTTTGCCTCCTTAATGACTTGGTTTCCCAAAGCATTTCCACCACCCTGTCATATTTGTGCGATTGTGGTTGTGGGGAGAAGCTGTTTTCTCTTTCCTTGGTATCCTACTTGATGAGAATGACCACAATAGTGAGCCACTGGCAGTGCTGGAGTGACACTGCACCAATGCCTAAGGGCTACCTTCTGTTCAGTATCCCACAGCACCTCTGAAGAAGGCAGAGGCCTAGGAAGAGTGGACATACAAGACATACACTGCTTTTGAGGAGGAGCTTCTCTAAAAGTGGAAAATCTTCCCCAATTGGGAATATTTATACTATCCTAAAATCTTGGCTCGTGAATAATCTGGACCCGGAGTGAAAAGACTTGAATAATGTTTAATGAGATTCTTCATCTATGTGCACCTGAGTTTTTCCATGTATAAAATGGCAAGCATAGGTCATGGGAAAAAGGAAGGATGGGCCAGGCCCAGTGACTCATGCCTGTAATCCTAGCACTCTGGGAAGCCAACGCAGGTGGATTGCCTGAGCTCATGGTGGGTTCAAGACTAGCCTAAGCAAGAGTAAGACCTCATCTCTAAAAGTAGCCAGGCGTTGTAGCAGGTGCCTCTCATCCCAGCTACTTGGGAGGTTGAGGCAAGAAAATCACTTGAGCCCAAGAGTTGGAGGTTGCTGTGAGATATGACGCCATGGCACTCTACCAAGGTTGACAAAGTAAAACTTTGTCTCAAAAAAAAAAAAAAAAAGAAAAGAAAAGAAAAAGGAAGGATATCACCAGGTGAATGGTTTTCAGAGTTTTTAAAAAGGAGTGTTTTTCTTTTTTTTTTGCAGTTTTTGGCTGGGGCTGGGTTTGAACCCGCCACCTCTGGCATATGGGGCCAGCGCCCTACTCCTTTGAGCCACAGGCGCCACCCAAGAAAGGAGTCTTTTTCTTAAGATAAATCTTATGTATCTTTCCTGAAGTGGCAGGTGGGGAAAAAAGCTTATGTAGAAACTCAAAATTTAGAACCAATAAAAGCATAGTTGCCTTGAATACAGTGGGGAGGGGTCACTTATCCCTCCTGTAGAATATAAAACAGATTCATAAAACTAGTTTTGAAAACTACTAGTCTAGATGGTCCTTGACATCTGTTGATTTCTCTGCCAAAGAATTGACAGGAGAAAGGATAGGAGAAGACTGTGAGGCCATTAAAAGCTGGCCTTAGGATGTCCAACCTGTGGCTCATGAATTGCTTGATGATTTTATAAAAACTTTTTTTGCTTATCTGCAGTATCAGATATCACACAAAATATGAGTGGACATTTTTTTTTTTTTTTTGCTAACCAGCTTTCATTAGTGTTTGTGTATTTAATGTGTGACCTAAGACAATTCTTATTCTTCCAATGTGTGGCAGAAAAGAAAAAAGGTTGGAAACCCTTGGTTAAAGCAAAGGGATAACCATGCTTAAATTCACATTTTAGGGAGATCATTTGGACTGTGGTATGGAGAATGGTCTGGAGAGTGTAAACATGGAAGCGGGAAGAATATTGAAATCCCAGGGGGATAATAAAAGAATATTGAAATAATCTTTATAAAATAGAACATGTCCTAAACTAAGCCCTTATCTCAGTAGAGATGAAGAAGACAGCTAAGGTGATAAACATTATAAAACATGGTGACTGCCTAGATATGTGAGATGAAAAAGAAATTAAGGAAAACTACCGGATTTCTTACTTGAACAATAAGGCATCTAGTGTATTGTTTACTAAAATCAATGAAGGAGGAACATGATGTCAGGGTTGGAGGTGGGAAAATGATGAGTCCTATTTAGGACAAGTTGAGTACATGGTGATGTACAGGAGGCCTTGAGATACAGGGCTGGAGTTCAGGAAAGAAGCTTGTGCTCAAGGTACAAATTTGGGAGTGATCAGAATAAAGGTGGTAAAAGAAGCCTCAAGAGTGGATGAAATCACTCATATAGAGTGGCATGAAAAGGAAAGGAACAAAGACAAAACCCTGGGGAACATCATCAATTGTATTTATTTATTTATTTTTATTTTTTTGTAGAGAATCTCATTTTACCGCCCTGGTTAGAGTGCAATGACATCACACAGCTCACAAAAACCTTCAGCTCTTGGGCTTATTTGATTCTCTTGCCTCAGCCTCCCAAGCAGCTGGGACTACAGGCATCCACCACAACAAAAATAGCTGGCTATTTTTTTGTTGTAGTTTGGCTGGGGCTGGGTTTGAACCCACCACCCTCAGTATATGGGCCCTACTCACTGAGCCACAGGCACCGCCCTATTTATTTTTATTTTATTGGTGGGGGGTTTTTGGGGGGTTTTTTTTGAGACAGTCTCACATTATACCCTGGGTAGAGTTCTGTGGCATCATCACAGCAACCTCAAACTCGGGCTTGGAGGCCGAGACAAGTGGATTTCTTGAAAACAGGAGTTCAAGACCAGCCTCAGCAAGAATGCGCCCCCCGTCTCCACTAAAAAATAGGAAAACTGGGCAGTGCCAGTAGCACAGTGGGTAGGGCGCCAGCCACATACACTGAGGCTGGCAGGTTCAAACCCAACCCGGGCCAGCTAAAACAACGACAAACAACTACAAGAACAACAACAATAACGTTATCTATGATGATGCCATAGCACTCAACCCAGCCCAAAGAGTGAGACTCTGTCTCAAAAAATAAAAGGTTATGGCCAGGCGTGGTGGCTCACGCCTGTAGTCCCAGCGCTGTGGGAGGCCAAGGCGGGTGGATTGCCTGAGCTCAGAAGTTGGAGACCAGTATAACCAGCAGTGAGCCAGAGTAAGACCCCATCTCTACTAACATCAAAAACAGCCGAGCATCGCCAGAGGAAGAAGAAAATGAACAACAAAAAAGAGTACTTCGGGCAGCACCTGTGGCTCAAAGTAGAGCACCGGCCCCATATGCTGGTGGTGGGTTCAAACCCAGCCCCAGCCAAAAATTGCAAAGAAAAAAAAAAAAAAAAGTACTTCAAACAAAGAAGAAATGTACAAGCAAGTTGAAATTAAAAAAAAAAAAAAAATTAAAAAAAAAATAATAAAATAAAAGGTTATAGACGGCGCCTGTGGCTCAGTGAGTAGGGCACCGGCCCCATATGCCGAGGGTAGCAGGTTCAAACCCAGCCCCGGCCAAACTGCAACAAAAAAAAAAAAAAAAAAAATAGCCGGGCGTTGTGGAGGGCGCCTGTAGTCCCAGCTACTCAGGAGGCTGAGGCAAGAGAATCGCTTAAGCCCAGGAGCTAGAGGTTGCTGCTAGCTGTGTAATGCCATGGCACTCTACCAAAGGGCCATAAAGTGAGACTCTGTCTCTATTAAATAAATAAATAAATAAATAAATAAATAAATAAATAAAAGGTTTGGCACCCATAGCTCAGTGAGTAGAGCGCCAGCCACATACACCAGGGCTAGTGGGTTCAAACCCAGCTCAGACCTGCCAAACAATGACAACTACAACAAAAATATAGCTGGGCACTATGGCAGGTGCCTGTAGTCCCAGCTACTAGGTAGGCTGAGGCAAGAGAGTTGCTTACTGCGGCCAGCTAGTTTTTCTATTTTTAGTAGAAACAGCTCTTGCTCAGGCTAGTCTTGACCTCCTGACCTGAAGCTGTCTACCTGCCTTGGCATCCCAGAGTGCTAGGATTATAGGTATGAACCACCATGCCAGGCCAACTTCAGCAATTTTAGATATAGGAAAAGGAATCTAAGGAGACTGACATGGAATGAACAAGGAAGGGATCTACGGGATAGGAGGGAGGACAGTGAATAGGTGAAGCTCAGGTTTTTAGTTAGGGAAATAGGGTAGAGGGTGGTACACTCACTGAAATGAGGAAGGAAGGGCAGATTGGTGGGAAGACAAGGTTGGAAGTTGCTGTAGGATAGCCAAGTGTAGGGAGGTGTCTAGTACTCACTTTGTGGTTAGAGGTTAGAAGAAGTCAGACCCAGAGATAAAGTCTTTGCCTCTTTACTGAATCACTGGGATGTTCTCTAACTCATTTTGCTGTCTGCTTTCTTTCTCTTCTAAATCCACCCTTCTGCCATTGCTCCTATGGATTAGAACATGAGCTTTGGAGTCATACAGCCAAACTGAATCCTGGGTCTGTCACTTATTAGCCACCTAGAGACTTAGCCTTACCTCTTTTAGGCCTGGCTTTCTCTCTCTCTCTCTCTCTTTTTTTTTTTTTTGAGACAGAGTCTCACTGTGTCACCCTCAGTAGAGTGCCGGGGCATCACAGTTCACAGCAACCTCAAACTCTTGATGTTAAGTGATTCTCTTGCCTTAGCCTCCCAAGTATCTGGGACTATAGGCACCTGCCAAAATGCCCGGCTATTTTTTTGTTGCAGTTGTCATTGTTGTTCTGCAGGCCCAGGCTGGGTTCAAACCCATCTGCCTCAGTGTTAATGTGGCCGGCGCCCTAACCACTGACCTACAGGTGCCAAGCCTATACCTGGCTTTCTCATTATAAAATAGGGTAGAACTGAGATATTAATACCTCGTAGGTTTATTGGTAGTACTTAAAGAGTTAGTAAACATGAAGCACTTAGAACAGTGATGGGCAAATAGAATATTAGTTGCTATTTCTATTTATTATTATTTTAATCATACTATCACTATACTAATTACTAATACTAATAGTAAGTACTATTACTGATACTATTATTATTACTTTATCTCACTTCACCAAGGTGGCTTGTTGCCAGGGTTGTCTTTCTAAAAAATATCTTTGATCATATCCCTGTTCCATTAACCTTTTGAAGGGCAGTGCCCGTGGAGTGGTAGGGTGCCAGCCACATACACTGAGGTTGGCGGTTTCGGACCCAGCCTGGGACAGCTAAAGCAACAATGAGAATTGCAAACAAACAAACAAAAAAAAATACCCAGGTGTTGTGGCCAGCACCTATAGTCCCAGCTACCTAGGAGGCTGAGGCAAGAGATCGCTTACGCCCTTGAGTTTGAGGTTGCTGTAAACTGTAACACCATAGCACTCTACCCAGGGCAACAGCTTGAGATGCTGTCTCAAAAAAAAAAAAAAGAAAAAGAAAAGAAAAGAAACATTTTGTATGCTCCCCATTTAGAAGAAGAAAGTTGAAAAGAAAAAAAAAAAAGAAAGAAAAGTTGAAACTTTATGGTTTCTCATGATCTGGCTCCAACGTTGAGTCTAGAATGTTAGAATGAGAAAGAGTCTTGGATGTCATCTGGTTTCACTTCTGGATTTTTACAGATCAATAAATTGTAACATTCCAGACTTTTTCCTAATTAGACCCCTGCTACTTCGTGTCCCATTTCAGGTTCCCTCATAAGACTGACAGACATCACCATTCTCTTGAAAACCAGAACTACACTTATCTTCATCCATTTGATCACGTGGTTTCAGAGTAACTCATGAGGCTTTGTAGCTTCCATTCTCTCTCTCTTCTTGCCTTAGGCCTTTCAAGGACAGCAACAGCATAACTTTCCTATTTGCTCTATAATGCAACCTCACCTTTCCCTCCTTTGAGTGAGCAAAGGAGCAGCTCTCCAGGACATTAAAGTCCAGTGTTAGTATCCTAATTGACATGAAGAGACGTGGGGAGAAAACCATGGCCCCCTAAGAAACTTGGACGACCTAGGAAGATTTTTAGGTGAGAAAACAGTAACAGGTTCAGATGGCTGGTGCTGCTGCTACTTCTTTTATTTTTATTTATTTATTTATTTTGAGACAGAATCTCAAGCTGTCACTCTGGGTAGAGTGCTGTGACATAATAGCTCACAGCAACCTCCAACTCTTGGGTTCAAGCTATCCTCTTGCCTCAGCTTTTCTATTATTAGTAGAGACAGGGTCTTACTTTTGCTCAGCCTGGCCTCGAACTCGTGAGCTCAAGCTATCCACCTGCCTTGGCTTCCTAGAGTACTAGGATTATAGGCTTGAGCCACTATGCCTGGCCTGCTGCTACTTTCTTCAATTAAAATGGTTGAGGTGAAGCTATAGGCAAGCCACCCAGGGCTAATGACTAGAAAGGCCATTAGAGATTACCCAATCCTGCAAATTAGCTCTTGCTGAAAAATCAGATTTCCTGCATCCCATATGAACTTGTTCCTATTATTTTGGCATAAGTTTTAATTACTTATGGTAAATTTGGGAAAGGTAATTAAATTGCAATCATGTGAAACTTGATTACCCTGCTATTACATCTGGACTGAGTAGCAGAGTAGGAGCATAAATTTGGTCAGAAGGGATTTTCTCATATTTTTGGTGTACTTTTCTCTGCCAGCAGTGGTGAGCTGCTGAGCTTTCTGGACAGTGGCTTGGATACTTGCCCAAAGTCTTCAGGGCTTGAAGCATGCTAATAGGACCACCTTGGAGAAAGTGTAGGCGAGAGACTGTGCAGAGAAAGCTCCTAGCCTTCTTTCTCATTTCTGCCACTTTATATGAAAGCTCATGCTTAAGGAATCCAAAGTCTACTGAAAACTCCATTGTCAAGGCTCAAGTGTCAGTCCTGCATCTTTTTTCCCCTTGTTCTAAGGAGCATCTCAGAATTTTTGCTCTAGTCTAAGGCAAATGAGCAAATTGGCAGTCTAGAATAGCAACTTCACACGCAGCAGACTGGAACCCCTACAGGGTTTCATGTAGGTTTTCTGTGCTTTTTTACAATTAGCAAGTGCAGCCCTGAGAGCCAGACAAGATAGTACTGTTTCTCATTGTTAGCCTGAGTGTACGTCAGCTACACTCAACTGACTGCCCTGCCCAGTCCACTGGGTCCTCTATTTTTCCACTTCTCTTTATGCCTAAAATTCACTTTCCTTGTGTTGTCTCTCTTTAGAGCTCTTTACCTATAGAAATCCTACTCATGGCGGCACCCATAGATCAATCAGCAGGGCTCCAGCCACATACACTGAGGGTGGTGAATTCGAATCCGGCCCCAGCCAGCTAAAAACAACAATGACAACAACAACAACAAAATAGCCAGGTGTGGCACGTGCCTGTAGTCCCAGCTACTTGGGAGGCTAAGGCAAGAGAATAGCTTAAGCCTGAGAGTTTGAGGTTGCTGTGAGCTGTGATATCACGGCACTCTACCCAGGGTGACAGCTTGACTCTGTCTCAAAAAAAAGAAAAAAAATCCTACTCATCTTTAAAAGTCCAAGTCATATTCCACCTCTTCGATGTATACTCCATAACGTGTCATAGCCAGAAATTATTTCCCCTACCTCTGTGCTCCTCTTCCCATAACATTTGTTTATGTTCATGTGGCAAATATGTGGCACTTACTGCATCTTTCTTTTCTCTACCAGACTATAAATTCCTTGAGTATAGAAATTCTTTTCCTATGTCTTTGTATTACCTAACTCCTTAATGCTATACTTGTTGCATATTAGATACCTTGTAAATATTTACTGAATAAAATACGGAAATCCCTGATTTAACCCCTCACTATAATAGTCTGAATATATATCAAGAGATCCTTGTCTGATTCTGGAGAAAATAGTAGACTGAGTGCTTCACTCCTTAAAACTCACCAAAATGAAAAAAAAGAAAACCAGAGAAGGAGGATTCATCTATAATAAAACTAAATAACTGGGTGGCACCTGTAACTAAAGTGGCTAAGGCGCCAGCCACATACACCAGAGCTGGCGGGTTCGAATCCAGCCCGGGCCTGCCAAACAATGACAACTACAACCAAAAAATAGCCAGGCCTTGTGGCAGGCACCTGTAGTCCCAGCTACTAGGGAGGCTGAGGCGAGAGAATCAATTAAGCCAGCAGTTTGAGGTTGCCGTGAGCTGTGACTCAACGGTACTCTACCCAGGGCAATAGGTTGAGGTTCTATCTCAAAAAAAAAAAAAAAAAAAAAGAGAGATTCTGGGGTGGTGGCTGTGGCTCAGCGAGTAGGGTGATAACCCCAATACTGAGGGTGGCGGGTTCGAACCCGGCCCCAGCTAAACTGCCACAAAAAATAGCTAGGTGTTGTGGTGGGTGCTTGTAGTTCCAGCTACTCAGGAGTCTGAAGCAAGAGAATCACTTAAGCAGGAGTTGGCGGTTGCTGTGAGCTGTGATGCCACGGTACTCTACCGAGGGTGTTAAAGTGAGACTCTGTCTCTAAAAAAAAAATAATAATAATAATAAAAACTAAATAACTGCTACTCATACATAGGCTAAAAAGTATCTACCAAATATAATGAAATTTAGATAATATCCAAAGAGAACACTAAGATTCAGCCAGAATAATGAATAGGAACATGGGTGAACCAAAGGAAAAATGGGGGAAAAAACATGGTAAGCACCCTTTTTGCAAACTATCAAGGCATACAGAACTGAAAGAAAAAATAAAATCAATGTACATAGAAGAGAGAAAATCAGGCTAACTTTAGACTTTTCCATGGCAATATTTAAGTCTAAAAGACAATGAAACAACATTTAAAAAATTTAGAGGAGAGGGCGGCGCCTGTGGCTCAGTGAGTAGGGCGCTGGCCCCATATACCGGGGGTGGCAAGTTCAAACCCGGCCCCGGCCAAACTGCAACAACAACAAAAAAAATTTAGCCAGGTGTTGTGCCAGGCACCTGTATTCCCAGCTACTCGGGAGGCTGAGGCAAGAGAATCGCCTAAGCCCAAGAGCTGGAGGTTGCTATGAGCTATGATGCCACCGAGGGCAACAAAATGAGACTCTGTCTCAAAAAAATAAAACGGGGGCGGCGCCTGTGGCTCAACAGAGTGGGGCGCTGGCCCCATATGCTGGAGGTGGCAGGTTCAAACCCAGCCCTGGCCAAAAACTGCAAAAAAAATAAAAAAATAAAAAATAAATTTAGAGGAGACGTGATTGTGATCTTGTGATCTAAGAAGCTTATGGAAAGGGTTGGGTACGGTGGCTCACAGCTGTGATCCTAGCACTCTGGGAGGCCGAGGCACGTGGATTGCCTGAGTTCACAAGTTCGAGACCAGCCTGAGCCAGAGCAAGACCCCCGTCTCTAAAAGTAGCTGGGCATTGTGGCGGGCACCTGTAGTCCCACCTGCTTGGGAGGGTGAGGCAAGAGAATCACTTAACGAGATTTGAAGTTGCTGTGAGCTGTGATATCACAGTACTCTACCCAAGGCGATAGCTTGAGGCTCTGTCTCAAAAATAAAAAGAGAGAGATTCTTGGGGCGCCGGCTACATATGCCAAGGGTGCATAACTCAGCCAAACTGCAACAAAAAATAGCCAGGCTTTGTGGCAGCTGCCTGTAGTCCCAGCTGCTTGGGAGGTTGAGGCAAGAGAATCGCTTAAGCCCAAGAGTTTGAAGTTGCTGTGAGCTATGACGCTACAGCACTCTGCAGAGGGTGACAAAGTGAGACTCTATCTCAAAATAGAAAATAAAACTTATTAAAATAAGCTGTTAACAGATAGGTAAGTCTGGAAGTCAGGAGTACCAAGCCTAGCCTGAGCAAGAGCAAGATCCTATTTCTACAAAAAGTAGAAAAATTAGCCAGGTATAGTGGCTCACACCTGTAGTCCCAGCCCCAGTCCCCTCAGGAGGCTGAGGCAGGAGGATAACCTAAGCCGAGGAGTTTGAGATTGCTGTAAGATATAATGACATCACTTCAGGGCAACAGAGCAAGACTCTGTCTTTAAAAAAAAAAAAAAGAAAGAAAGGAAAAAACCCATAAATGGGTAGTTTAAGGTATAAAAGTGAATCTTCTTAAACATAAAGCTAATTAGAATTACCAAAAATAACAATTGTTAAAAATTCTGTCCATGTTTCTTTATTCACGCTTTTGAAAATACCAAATTGCGGGTGGCACCTGTGGCTCAGTGAGTAGGGCGCAGACCCCATATACCAAGGGTGGCAGGTTCAAACCCAGCCCCAGCCAAACTGCAACAAAAATATGACCGGGCGTTGGGGCGGGCACCTGTAGTCCCAACTACTCAGGAGGCTGAGGTAGGAGAATCACTTGAGCCCAGGAGTTTGAGGTTGCTGTGAGCTGTGATGCCACAGCACTCTACCAATGGTGACATAATGAGACTGTCTCAAACAAAAAAGAAAATACCAAATTATGAAACTTTGGGAAAATAGACTTAAGGGGCTTCTAATGACTTTTGGTTCATTCCCTACATGTGAATTATTTGCACTAAATCTATCTTTTTAGATGAAGAATTCTACACTTAACTCCTTAAGGTTGTTATATCTTTGTTTTGATTTCCCCCAAACCTCTCTTTTAGCCATTGCTTAGGAAATACAAGGACTTAGATTTCTTAGGAGACATTTCTCACCACTAAACCTTTTTTTTTTTTTTTTTTTAAATGAGATAGAGTCTCGCTTTGTAGCCCTTCGTAGAGTGCTATGATGTCATAGCTCACAGCAACCTCAAACTCTTAGGCTTAAGCAGTTCTCTTGCCTCAGCCTCCCAAGTAGCTAAGATGACAGGCACCCGCCACAACACCCGGCTATTTTTTTTTTTTTTTTAGAGATGAGGTGTCACTCTGGCTGAGGCTGGTCTCGAACCTGTGAGCTAAGGCAATCCACCCACCTCAGCCTCCTGAGTGCTGGAATTACAGGTGTGAGCCACCGCACCCAGCTTGACATTAAACCTTTATAATGAAGGGAGGCACATAGAACTAAAAGAAATTTTCAACCTGCCCACTATAGCCAGTACATTTTTAAATGAGTATAAATGATTATTTATTTCAATTATGGAATATTATAGTATAGCAGTGGAAAAGGAATGAACTATATCCAGATGGAATAATTTAGGTGAATCTCAAAAATATAATGTTGGATAAAAAAGGCAAATTATAGACGAACCTAAGGTTTGACGTCATTTAAGTTCAAAAGTAAAAAATTATAAAATGTGGTTTAGGAATGTACCCACACATTTGTGATAAAAACTACTGTGGAAACAAAGAATTATAAATACAAAAATAAAACGGGTATTTTGTGGAAAGCTGGTAAGGAATACAGTACATTTTAATCTAGAGAACCCAAGAGCAAGAGTGACCAGAAATAGAAAAGATTTTTCTTCATTCTTCTCACTGTATGATTTAACATAGATAAATCTCACAAATACGACAATGAAGGGGAAAAAGCAAGTTGCAGAAGAATACATAGAGGATGATAGCATTTATGTAAAATTTTAAAACACGCGGAACAATATATGTTTAATATATGTAGTAAAAATGCTTAGGAAGACTACAGTCAAAGGAAGGAAGAAAATTTTGACCAAAGAAAGGTACCTAAAGTCCAGGCATGTGGCTCATGTAATCCCAGCACTTTGAGATTTCAAGGTGAGAGGATTGCTTGAGGCCAGGAATTCAAGACCTGCTTGGGCAAGATAGAAAGACTATCTCTAGGGTGACACCTATGGCTAAAAGGAATAGGACGCTGACCCCATATGGAGAGATGGCGGGTTCAAACCCAGCCCCAGCCAGAAACTGCAAAAAAAAAAAATAGAAAGAAAGAAAGACTGTCTCTATAAAACATTTTTTTTTTTTTAATTAGCAGGGGATATGGGGATACAGCTCAGCACCTGTGGCTCAAGCGGCTAAGGTGCCAGCCACATACACCAGAGCTGGCGGGTTCGAATTCAGCCGGGCCTACCAAACAACAATGACAGCTGCAACCAAAAAATTGCCAAGCGTTGTGGTAGGCACCTATAGTCCCAGCTACTTTGGGAGGCTGAGGCAAGAGAATCGCTTAAGTCCAGGAGTTGGAGGTTGCTGTGAGCTGTGATGCCACAGCACTCTACCCAGGGCAACAGCTTGAGGCTCTGTCTAAAAAATAATAATAATAATATAATAATAATTAGCAGTGGATAGTAGCAGGCATCCCATAGTTCAAGCTACTCAGGAGGCTAAAGCAAGAGGATCACTTGAACCCAGGAGTTTGAAATACATTGAGCTATGATGATGTTACTGCACTCCAGCCTGGATGACAGAGCAAGACCTTGTCAATCAATCAATAAATTAAAAATAATACATGGTTTTTTGTCTAGAGGGACACTTGGACCAGGGCTTAGGTTAAGAGGCTTCCCAAGGGAGAGATATGGGTGACTCAGCCATCATCTTTGAGCTGAAGTGGTTAGTGTAAAGCCGACCTTAGTTACATGCCTAGAAAAGCTACATGTATCTCCAGTTCCACACTCTTCTTCTCTCAGGGTTATGAATAGGTTTACAAAGGCTGCCAACTAAAATCTCCAGAGAAGAAAAGCTGGCTGTCCTCAGAGTTACTGGGTCGTTTGTGGCTCTTTGCCAAATACTGCCTAGTCAATAGCTGAGGAAGGAGCTCTGGATACAATGGAGAGTTACTTACCACTGTATAGGCTTAGGCACATTGCTTAACCTCTGTGAGCCTCAATTCTCTCTGTGAAAATCAGAATAAATATCACCACCCCTACAAGTTTGCTGAAAGGATTAAGTTATAAAATGAATGCAAAGTATTTTGTACAATGACTGAGATGTATTAGACATGAGGTATGTGTGAGCTCCCTGGAATGAAGTGAAGAGTCCTAACTAAAGCCAGAAGAGGAGCAAGAATTTGGAGACATTCTTGCTTCCCCAGAAGCCACAATCGACCCAGTAACTCTGAGGACAGCCAGAAGCAAGAGACATCTGAAGCATTCCTCAGATGGTATGCCCGGCCAAGTAGTGATCTTACTGTAGACCTCTTTGTTTTTCTTATGGGCCATCTACACTGAAGCAGTATAGTTTTTAGGATAATTTCCCAGGGCCTGCATCTTTGCATAAGATTTGAACCCACCAAAGAAAAATGAAAACCCAAGTAACCGTTAGTCTCAGCCATCACTTAGGAGCTTCTAAAAGAACATAGTGAGACATGTTTAAGCACAATAGAGTCCTTATTGACAAGCTGATAGTTAAAACTAGGATACAAACTGATGGTTCTAGTTCTGGGACAAGAACTCTTTGGGACTACAGGAACTCATCTGTCCCCCTCCTTTGGCACTAAACAAAAAAAAGAGTCCTTACACAGATTGGCAATCTAGAGGGGGCTTGTTTGACACATGCCTACCTGTCCATCCCCTCTAGCATGAGCAGTTACACTTCCAGTAAATCCTTGATCCTGTAGTTTCTTTCTCAATGAGGGAAAACTGTGTTTGATTGAAATTTCTCCAAAGTACCTCAGCCTTGCTAATGGAGGTGATTTGTGACCCACAGGAGTGATACTGATTGAGGGGACAAATGGTCAGAAAAATGCCTCGATTCAATAAGCTTTTGTCAGGTTTTCATCTGACACCTGGTGGTGCCCATAGCTCAGTGGGCAAGGACACTGGCCACATACACCAGGGCTGGCAGGTTCAAACCCAGCTTGGGCCTGCTAAAAAACAACAATGACAACTGCAACAACAAAAAAAATAGCCGGGCATAGTGGCAGGTGCCTGAAGTCCCAACTACCATATATACTCGAATATAAGCTGAGTTTTTTCAGCACAAAATTTGTGCCGAAAAACCCGAACTCGGCACAAAAAAAACTCGGCTTATACTCAAGTATATACGGTACTTGGGAGACTGAGGCAAGAGAATTACTTAAGCCCAAGAGTCTGAGGTTGCTGTGAGCTGTGACGCCACAGCACTCAGTGTGACAGCTTGTGACTCTGTCTAAAAAAAAAAAACTTTCCATGGATCCACTGAGGAGCCTCAGGAAAGCCCTCACTTTCCATCAAGCCACCCATTTTTCCCTATCATGTCTGCAAACACTACAGTCGTAGTTTCTGTCTCTCAAAAAGTTGCACATAAACTGAATGAGGGCAGGCATGGTGGCTCACATCTGTAATCCCAGCATCTTGGGAGGCCAAGTTGGGAGGATTGCTTGAAGTCAGGAGTTTGAGACCAGCAAGGTCCTGTCTCTACAAATAACAAAAGCATTAGCCAGGTGTGGTTTTACGTGCCTGTAGGCCCTCCTACTCATGAGGCTCAGGCAGGAGGATTGCTTGAGCCCAAGAGTTGGAGGCTGCAGTGAGCTATAATAGTGCCAGTGTAAGGTTGCAGTGGGCTGTGATCATACCACTGCACTCCAGCCTGGGCGAAGAGGGAGACCCTGTCATAACTAATTAACTAACTAGATAAGACAACCAATGTGGGAGGTTCTTGAAGCCCTCGATCAGACCTGCTACCCTAGTGCAGTGGCTCGCGCGTGTAATCCCAGCACTTGGGAAGCCAAGGTATGTGGATTGCTGGAGCTCATGAGTTTGAGACCAGCCTGAGCCAGACCAAGACCCCATCTCTAAAAAATAGCCAGGCGTTGTGGCAGGCCCTGTAATCCCAGCTACTTGGGAGCCTGAGGCAAGAGGATCACTTGAGCCCAAGAGTTTGAGGTTGCTCTGCGTTCAGTCAACCTAAGACAGGGACCAAACCATTGATGTTTGTATCCCCATGACGGGTAAGACTGAAACTGCAAGAGCAGGCAACCTAAGACAGGGGCTATGTTTTTCCGCCATATAAAAAACAAAAGAGGGAATTGTTGGGCCCTG
>CAUYPK010014341.1:0-15639 GCA_963574355.1 Loris lydekkerianus
CATCCTTCCAGAAGGAACGTATTAGTGGGCATTCCCACCAGCAGTGTAGAAGTGTGCCCTTTCCTCCACATCCACGCCAACATCTCTGGTTTTGGGATTTTGTTATGTGGGCTACTCTTACTGGGGTTAGGTGATATCTCACAGTAGTTTTGATTTGCATTTCTCTGATGATTAAGGATGATGAGTTTTTCATGTGTTTGTAGATTGTGTGTCTGTCCTGATAAAACTAAAAAGCTTCTGCACAGCCAAGAACATAGTGAGTAAAGCAAGCAGACAACCCTCAGAATGGGAGAAAATATTTGCAGGTTATATCTCCGATAAAGGTCTAATAACCAGAATCCACAGAGAACTCAAATTTATTAACAAGAAAAAAACACGTTACCCCATTTCAGGGTGGGCAAGGGACTTAAAGGATTTTTTTGATGTGCTGCTGGATTCAGTTTGCTAGAATTTTATTGAGGATTTCTGCACATATGTTCATAAGGGATATTGGTCTATAGTTTTCTTTTTCATTGCGTTATTTCCTGGCTTAGTTATCAAGGTGATATTGGCTTTGTGGAATGAACTGGGAAGGATTCCCCCCCCCCCTTTTGATTCCTTCTTTCTTGATGTTATAAATAATTTCTGCAGTGTGAGTACCAATTCTCTGTAGGTCTGATAAAATTTGTCTGTGAAACCATCTGGGGCATTTTTTTGTTACAAGAATTTTAATTGCTGCATCAATTTCCTTGTTTGTTACTGCCTGGTAAGGAGCTTGATTTTTTCCTGATTGAGCCTTGGGAGGTTGTGTGTTTCCAGGATTTTGTCCATTTCCTCAATGTTTTCGAGTTTATGTGCATAGCAATTTTTACAGTATTCAGAGATATTTTGTATTTCTGTGGCATCACTTGTGATATCTCCACTTTCATTTCTGATTGAGCTTATTTTGAATACTAACCAGCCACACTGTTTGCTTGGGTTGGAAGAGATGCTATGATGAGCAATAGAGTGCTCCCTGTCACTGGTTGATGTCTGTATGAAAAAAGCAGCTACTGAAGTGTTATTTTGTGTTTGTGGTAGGCTCTGGCCCCCAGATAGAGTAATTGAGTGCCCCAAGCTTTAGGAGAGACCCTTCAGTCCTAAAAAGTTGCCTAACCCCCACCACCTCTGTAGGGGAGGAATAAGGCAGAAGGTGCTTTTCCGGTTCCTGGTAGAACTGTGGTAGGAGGTTCAGGGCAAGCTCTCTAAGCTGGTAGAGTGGTTTGTGGGGGTGGGAGGTCTAAATGCTTAAGTGCTAAGGTGGAGGACCAAGTTCTTTCCATCCTTATCCAGTAACACTGCTTTTCTTTGGGATGGGTGGGCACTCTTCCAAATCACCACTCCTGGATTCCCACAGCACACTCCCGTTAGTTCAGTCCATGTGGGCCCCCTCACCACCTGAGTCCAGCTCTCGAGCCTCCCTTTGAGTTGTGTATCTGACCTACTAGTGTGCATCTTCACAAAACATAATGGGAGAGGAGTTCCCAGGTTGTGAACTTCTAGTCTAATACAAGACCTCAAAGAGAGAGGTAAGGGCCTCACAATTTGTGGGAACCTCAGCCTTGAGCATGTGCCCACTCAAGATAAACAGCTGCTCCCAAACTTCTCAGTTCAAACTGCTTTCCCTGTTGTAATGAGTGGGGGGATGGACCGTGGCATCCAGTGTACCAGAGTGTGAAGTGGTTAGTTGCCATGGAACCAGGGACTAGGCTATTCCTCTCCGAATGCCACATCCTTTTCCAATATGGCAGTTCTCCTGAGGGAGGGATGGTGTGCTCCCAGATCCTCATTTCTCAGCATTCTATCACACTTCTCCCATGGGATATGTCTATGTGGGCTTCCTTGCTACCTGTGTCCAGCTCCCAAACTTTTCCCAAGTGTTCCCCAACAGACCTCTTGGGTTTGGGGGTCAACAGGAGTGGTTTGTTTATATAAGCCAGCGGAGTGTGTGAAATGCTGGCTGGTGAGGAACTCCGAAGTTGTGCATCCATTTCACCACAAGCCCACACATGCAGAGGTATTAGCCCCTGTCTCTGTGGAGCCCTCAGCCTGAAGTAGGTGCCTGGCAGTGAAACACGGCTGTTCACATACTTCTTTGCTCAAACTGCTCTCCCTGTTGTAAAGGGGAGGGGAGGGGCTGCAGCTCCGAGTCAGTCCAAGCAGGAACTGCTTTCTCCGGTGCACTGGATGGGGCAGGTGCAGGGGATGAATTCTCCCAGAGGGAGCCCTCACGGGCTGACCAAACTCCAGGACACACTAGTTCACCCCACTGCTCCTTGTTGGACAACGTACCTAGGGCTGAAGAGGTGGTAAAGCCTTCAACAAACTTAGTGTCTTGCTATTTTCATCAAAGGCATGTAGGAGGAAGATGATTACACATTTCTTCTTGATGTTGACACTTTCTGGGGATTTTTCCTTGACATTTTACTTCTTTTTCACTCAAATGTTTATCTACTGATGATCTAAATGTTAGCTGACACTTTTCATATTGCATGTTCTTTTTTGTTCTTTGTTTTTCCCCCCTTACTTTGATAGATTTAGGGGGTACAAGTGCTTTTTGTTACACAGAGGAATTGTATAGTGGTAAAGTCAGGGCTTTTAATATACCTGTCACCTGAAGCACATACATTGCACCCTACAACCAGCCAAGTTTTGGCAGAATGGACAAGAAGATATACTGGGGAAAGGAAACCCTATTCAATAAATGTTGCTGGGAAAATTAGATAGCCATATGCAGAAAAATGAAACTTGATTTCTCTTTCTCATCATATACAAAAATTAAAGATTTATATATTTCTATTAGTCTTTCCAGGAGTCAAAATTTGACTTTGTATATTTTCCTCTAGTGTATAAATGCTTTCAATTTCATTTATTTCTTGTTATTATCTTCTTTCTACTTTCTTTGGGTTTAATTTGCTGGATCTTCAGATTTTTTCCCCCTAACTTATTGAGATGAAAGTTTAAATAATTTCCAACCATGCTTCTGTTCTAATATATATTCAAATGTTATAAATTTTCCTCTTAGCACAACTTTTGCTACTTAGAAATACATTGCTTAATTTCCAAACATTTGAGAATCAGCCAATCTTTTAGTTGATGTAGTTTATTCCACTGTGATTAAAAAAAAAAAAATTCTCAAAGTTTCAATCCTTTGAAATCTGTAAGCATCTGCTTTATGGCCCACCTTATGGCTGACTACATTTTATGTGTAGTGGACAAGAATGTGTATTCAGCAGTTGAAGGATGAAAGGTTTGATATATGCCAATTGCATCAAATTTATCCTATCATTTGCATCTTTACTGAATTTTTATTACCAGGTAATAAAAATCACCTATGATTTTCACTTGTCATTCAAGGAACACAAGACCATTTTGAAGTGGTATTTAAAATTGGAGAATGTTGTAGAAGTACAAAAAAAATGGAACTGTGAATATGAAGTTGTAATATTAGAGGCTTATTTTTATTTATTTATTTTTTTAGAGACAGAATCTCACTTTGTCGCCTCAGCAGAGTGCCGTGACGTCACAGCTCACAGCAACCTCCAGCTCGGCTATTTTTTGTTGCAGTTTGGCCAGGGCTGGGTTTGAACCTGCCACCCTTGGTATATGGGGCTGGCGCCCTCCTCACTGAGCAACAGGCACCGCCCATATTAGAGGCTTATAAAGTTAGAATTTTTATATCTCCCTGGTTCACCCTTTTATCATTATGAGCCATTTTATCTGAAGTAATGCTTCTTGCCACAGCACACACTTTAATATTAGTCTATCATAGGCACCTTTCTATTAATTTTTGTATGCTACTATTTCTATTCTTTTGCTTTCAACCTTTCTAGATTTTTGTATTTAAGTATGTCTCTTGTAACCAGCATATCCCTAATATTTTCTCATTGATTTTAACTTTATTTGGAGTATTTACCCTTTTAACCCCTGCGGAGTGCTCAGAAACAAAACATGCCTACGGGTGTCCTTGCCACCAAAGGAACATCTTGTATCGAACACCTGAAGGTACTGTTCACACCAAAAGGACATCCTGTTTGAATGCCTACAGGGATTGTTCACAGTCAAAAGGTTAATATTTAATGAAATCACCAGCATATTTGGATTTGTTATCAATCTATTTATTTTTTTTCTAACCCATTTTATGTTTCCTTTTCTCTTATTTCTTGCCTCTTTCACAATAATCAATTTTTTTTTCCTCTTTACTATTTTTATTAGTTTTTAAGTTATACATTCTTTTATTACTTTTCTAGTGGTTACTTTAGAAATGACATCTGTTAACACATTTGAGTCTAATATACTGGGGATGCCAAAAACTGTATACTTTTTTATTCTTTTATTACTTCAGGTTATTGTGAGGGTCTAAACAACCAGGTCACAATTTTTGAACTTTTTAGGTAGAGTCCCTCCTGTAGTTGTGTTCCACAGCCAAAGGTATGACATATACCATTATCTTGTGCCTTTTAAGTGGGAGCACACCAATCACCCCCTCTGTTGCCCCTCCCTCCAACTTGAACATAATTAAGTTTTTCTCCTATGTGGGAGTATGTTAGATCATCTATTGGCTTCGTAATAAAATTAAGTACATTAGATACTTGCTTTTCCAGTTTTGTGATACTTTACTAAGAAGAATGTGTTTCATCTCCATCCAGGTTAAAAGATGTCAAGCCATCATTTTTTTTTTTTACAGCTGAATAATATTCCATGGCATACATATGCCACAGCTTGTTAATTTATTCCTGAGTTGATGGGCATTTAGGTTGTTTCTACATCTTGGTGATTGTAAACTGAGCTGCGATCAACATTCTAGTGCAAATGTCTTTATGATAAAATGATTTTTATTATCTACGTATTACTTTTTAAAGTTGAATTGAATTATAGTAGCAATGTGTAGTGTGGTGTTTGCTCAAATAGTGTTACTCAAATGAATGCTAGTGTCATATGTAGCAGGCAGGATAGTCAAAGAAAATGGAAGAAGCAATGGTTGTCATTCAAGGAACACAAGACCATTTTGATGTGGTATTTAAAATTGGAGAATGCTGTGGAAGTACAACAACAATGGAGGTGTGAGTATGCAACAGAACCTTCAACACGCCTAACAACTGCATGCATTAATGATAAGTCTGAGACATATGGTACTGTGTGATGTGTACAAGGGAAGACCCGGAACCCCTTGCACAGCAAGTCCGGCTTCTGCTCACACACTCACCACCAAAGTCTACCAAACAATGTGTACGTGAGGCAGGAGTTAGCAGAACAAGCATACAATGCGTTCTTAAAATAGCACACCAGAAAGTTTTCATCCCAAGATTATTACACGCACTGAGAGGTGACAGCTTAGCTCAATGAGAATTTGCCAGGACAATGGATAAAACAAAGAGGTGTAGTTAAGTGTCTCACACATTCTCCTGACTTAATACCCTTTCACTTCTACCTATGGGGATCTTAAAGAATGTACAGTGATACAAGTGGATACTTTGGTCAACGTTGCTCAAGCAGTTGTTTGCCATAATCCGAAGTGTCTGGATGCTGAAAGTAACTATTTTGAGTACCTCTTGTAATTGCAGAAGTCAAACACGACCTATATATATCTTTCATTGTTGGTAGATATTAAATATCAAAATTTAATAGGTTTTTGCTTTCTTAAAATGTACATACTTTTTTGGGCAACTTCTGTATTTTTAGCATTTTTACCATTTCCCAGATGATACAAATGGACCTTAGAATATTATGACTCTACCTAACCAACTATTTTTTCTGTTGCTAGTGTCATACACTTTAATTCTATATATGCTTTAAGCCCCAAAAGACATTATAGTTATGTTTTCAGTCAATATACATTTATATTTACACATGTTTTTACTCTTTCCATTGTTCTTCATTCCTTCCTGCATTTGTTTCCAACTGAGACCATTTTCCTTCTGCCCAGAGAACCTCATTAGTATTTATATTAAACTTTTAGTGCAAGCCTACTGATAGCAAATTCTGAAGTTTTGTTTGTCTGAAAATGTCTTCACAACACTTTTACTTTGGAAGGGTATTTTCACTGGGTACAGAATTCTTCATTTGCCTTCTTTTCCTATAATATTTATAAGATGCCAAGCCACTGTTTCTTGGCTTCCATAATTTCTGTTCAGAAGTCATCTGTCAGTCTTTTCATTGCAACTTTAAGCAATGTTTTTTTTTTCCTTTCTGGTTGCTTTTAAAAAGTTTCCCTTTTTCTTTTCTTTACATTTGTTTTACTTTAGTTTTATTGTTGTGCTGTTTTGGCTGGGGCTGAGTTTGAACCTGCCACCCTTGGTATGTGGGGCTGGCACCCTACTCACTAAGCCATAGGCGCCAACCTCTACTTTAGTTTTAAAAGTACTTCATGAACCTGTGACTTGATGTATTGGCCGTTATTTCTTAAAACGATGCTTTTCCTTTATCTTTCCTCTTCTCCTGGACTCTACCATCTCTCATGTTTATTTCTGTATTTCCTCATTCTTTTTGCTGTCCATGTCAAGAAATTTCAACTGACCTATCTTTCAGTTCACCAGTCTCCTCTTCTGCCAACCACTCTCCTCTCTCCTACCACTGTTAAACCTATTCTTTGGGTTTATAATTTCAAATGTATTTTTTTAATTTCTAGAATTCCCACTTAATTCTTTTAAAATACACAGGTAAATATGTACAGTTGTCCCTTGGAATCTGTGGGAGATTGGTTTCAGTATCATTCCTGGATACCTAAATCGATAGAGGCTCAAGTCCCTTAAAAATGGTAAAAATCTGCATATAATCTGCATACTTCCTCCCGTGTACTTCAAATCATCTTTAGGTTACTTATAATCATTTGTCTGTAGATTCAGTGTAGTACTTGGTGAGGGACACATTTAAGTTTTGCTTTTAGGAGGTTTGAGGAGTATTTTTCCCCAAAATATTTTCAACATGCAGCTGGTTGAATACACAGATATGGAAACCAGGGATATAGAGGGCCAACTATATTTAAGTTCTATGGTAAACTTCTCTAAATTTGAATTTAAATAGTATTTATACATAGTAATTCTTTTTAACCATATAGCTGGGTTGTCTTATGAGTCTATTGATATTGCCTATTTATTTTTCCCTTTATCTCATTTCTTTGTTTGATATTTATATGAAAAAATTGTAAAGGTCTAGTTTAGAGAGGTTTCACTCTACTGTCTCTCCTGGGTGGCTTATTAGAATAAGGAAAAGATCATCTAATCCAATCAAGGACTGCTTTCAAAGCTGGTTTGCTGCTTTTGTTATGCTCGATCTATCAGTGGTTTACCCCTATTCCCAAGGTGTAATTCTTCAGAGTTCTCACTGAGAGTCTGGGTATTGATTAGGGTCCTTCTCTGTGATGCTGGATACTACAATTCCAATATTTCTTTCCTTAGCATTGTGAAACTGCAGAAAACTAGAATTTTTTTTCTGATTACCTTCTTAGCCTCCTGCCCTATACAGCTTAAGAATTTTAAAATGCCTTGAGGGAAAAATCTCTTTAAGTTTCAGGCTCACTCCTTTAAATGACTGAATCACTGCTAAAAGCTCTTCTGGCTTCTCTGACTCTTACGGTGGTCCTTTGCCCTAAATATTGGTTTCTGGTCCTCTATCAAAAATTGAAAAATTCTTACTAGGAGAAAGGTATCTCACACATATAGATTCACCCACTATTCTGCGTTTACTTTTCTTTAGGATCTGGTTCCCAAAAGTGCAATTTGCCTAGGAGGCTTCCTAATGCTTGCCAACAGGCTTTTTTTTAGGATTGGTCTGCTTATTCCCTCTTAGCTGGAAACAAAGGTCTCATTTGACTTTATGATAAATCCTGATCAAATTTCTCTCTATATTTTGCGATGATTTGTCTTAATTTGAAACAACTGAAAATTCTGTATGATTTGCAAATACATGCACACATATTTATATCATAGTTCAGATTTGTATAGTATAACAATCGTCAGTATGTGATTAGTAAGAAAATATTGTGATTATCAACAAAAGCAGAAATTATTTAAAAAATGATTGCTTTAGTTATCAAAGAGTACATGTTCAGTAACTATTAGAACTCTGTGTACTCAAATAGAAAAATATAAAATCCCAACTACACTGATGAACTTTGTTGTTCATGTTTAAATTTGTTCATCTTTAATTATAGTCTCCTCCCACATTAAGGATAATTCCTAGGAAGACTTAAGAGTGTTTAAGGAAGTGGCAAATATTTTTCTTTTTAATTTTTTAAAGATTTTTTAAAACCAAAACATTTATTGCATGGCTAATTATTGAAATTCTTTTTTTTTTTTGAGATACAGTCTCACTCTGTGCCCTGGGTAGACTGATGTGGGATCATAGCTTACAGCAACCTCAAACTCTTGGGCTCAAGTGATTCCCTTGGCTCAGTCTCCCAAGTAGCTGGGACTACAGGCACCTGCTACAACAACTGGGTAGGAAGTGGCAAACTTTTAGAAGTAATATTTTTATGAGTTGTGGCTTATGAAATTAAAATATCATTACTTTATGTGAGCTACTATTAGTTCAATTATGTACACACGTCCCCCTATATGTACATGGAACATTATATAAAATGTATTTCTTACTATGACTTTTGGTCAAAAAGTTTGAAAACTACTATTCCACATAAAACCATCCAAGAGGCATTGATTTCATTCCATAAACATAAAAAAACCAACAGATCTGTTATCTATTACTGCTAAGGTCATGACTTCTTACCTTTTTAGAGCACTTGGCTGTGGTTTTCAGACAGCATTTCTTATGGCAAGCATACTTGCATACTGAAAAACAGGTTCAGAATACAGCATTTTTACAAGTCTACACATCAATGGTAGAAATTTATCAAGTTTGTAATTTTATTTTGGACCTAAGTTTTTTTCTTTAAATCTCAGATTGCTAAAATACCACACACACACACCCAGAGTACTATGTTCTAACTATAAAAGATTTTAACCTATTCTACTGGGGATAAAGAAGTTGAAATACATACCTAAAATTTTTAGCAACTGTTAATGAAAAAGATTTTTATTTTCAAGACTGCCTGTCCTGTCCCTATACCACCCCCCTCCAAATCACAGCAGGATATTTATATTTGTGGTTTGATTCAAAAATTAGTGTTCATGTTCCCCAGATATACACTCTACAACCTACTAAAGCAGTGGTTCTCAACCTGTGGGTCTTGACCCACAGGAACTGTATTAAAGGGTCGCGGCATTAGGAAGGTTGAGAACCACTGTGTCAGAAATAACTATCAAGAATCATTTCTATGGATAAGGGAGGCATTGCTGTCAAAGATCGTTTCTGAAATGAAAACAAATTGGGTAGCATATGAAGATGTAAGAAAGGTCCTATTTATTATCTCTAAAGGTCCAGGATAGGCCTCAAAGGAACCAGAATATAAAGACTATCAGCTGTGATTGGGAAGATGAGACAAAGGAAAAGTTCAGAGCAAAAGTAATTTATTTGAGTGCAGAAAATAGGGTAACTGGGTAGTTGGTGAGCAGGAAAAGGTACCTACATACTCGAGTATAAGCCGAGTTTTTTTGGCACAAAATTTGTGCCGAAAAACCTGAACTCAGCTTATACTCGGGTCATACAGTTTATTTGATTCAGTGATTGTGATTTAGCTTGATTACCTGTTAAGCTACAGTTTTCTGCACTTTATTTAATGTTTTAAAGTTGTTTTGCTAGTTTACAATTTTTCTTTAGCAATAAATATTGAAAAGCATTTAACCTACTGATTCCTCAATTATTGTAATTGTTTTGAGTATATATTTTTATTTTTGAAATTTACCAGCAGCTGCTGCATTTTCCACCTCGGCTTATACTTGAGTCACTAAGTTTTCCCAGTTTTTAAGGTAAAATTAAGGGGGTCGGCTTATATTCGGGTTGGCTTATACTCCAGTATATACGGTACTTTTTCATTGACCCACTTTAGCACCTTAGAAGAATGCCTGCTGCACTGTTGACGTTCAAAAATGTTTGGTATATAAGTAAATGGAAGGTATATTCACAATCAACTAAAACCATATTTTCTTTCTGGTAATAGGTTTTGTTACATACACATACTCTTACTATGGGTATAAGCAGGGAGTTACTTGATTTTATATATTTTTTTCTTTGATTCGTAAAAAAGAGTGTGGCATCCATCATTACAAAATCTATTTGTTGTGCCTCTTAGTGAAAATTTAGTTTTTACCATTTTTCATCATCATAAGCAATACTATCATATATAAATTTGATGCTAATATATAATTATTAAAATTATGGAAGTGACTTTGCTAGATTAAAACCTTGTTATATGTTTCACCAAATTTCCCTGCAGGAATATTAAAAGAAATTATTTTCCAATAGCAGTGAACTAAAGTGTGTGTGTGTGTGTGTGTGTGTGTGTGTGTGTGTGTGTGTCAGCTAAAAGGAACAGAGAATCTCAATAGAGACCAGTTAATAAGGAAAAACATCCCATTTCGCAAAGGATCAATAGCAGTCTACAGAACTGTTTGATTCAATGGCTCAATAATGTCAGTTTTCTTCTCTCTGCTTTGCCCTGAGGGTGATTGTCCTCAGGTATATAAGATGGATAAACAGTTCTGGGCTGTACATCCAGCAAGACAATAACCAGAGATAATAATGGATCATCACTTTTGGAATCTGCTTCCCAGGAAGAGGAAATCTTTCCCAGGAACCCAATCCTCAGATCTCATTGACTAGAAATGGGTGACATTTCCTTTCCTGAACCAATCATTGACAATAAGGCCAAGACTAACAGGAATTCTTTATATCTAAGTCTTAAACCAATTTGGATTTTACCCTAGAGTAGAGTCACATGGGGATTCTGCCAGTAAGGATGTTGGGATGAGGTGGATCTTGGTAGACAATAAATGATATTTGATAATAATGAGTCTTAACATTTTCTTTTAAATTGAAAAGATGATTTCCATATGAAAAAAGTGGAGAAACCATTATTAAAATTGCATTTCTTTGACTACCAATTTGCATTAACATTTTCTCATATTTTCTGCCAACTTTTATTCTGTATTTCTAAACTCCTTTGGGTGGACTCAACCCTTCTTCGTGGTAACAAAACAAATAAAAAATAATAGAAAAGGAATCCCAGCAGAAGGCTGACACCATTACTAAAAACTCAGGCCGGTTTACAAGAGCCACCATTTTAGGAGAATTCCTTCTGTGGTTGCCCAAGTCCAAAAGTTTCTTCTACACATGCTGACCCCTAAGTCCGAGAGACAATATTAATTCATGAAACATACATTATTTGCAATAACCACACCTTCATTAGCAGCAGAATCAAGAGGACTATAGCTCCCCATAAGTTTCTTAAGTTTCATGACAACCTAAGACCATTCCCTGTGACTTCATATTATATTCTGTGTCACAGACCTCTTGTAAACTCATCCCACACTTCCCCTTAAGGTAGAAAAATTACCAGACACATTGTTTCAGCTCCAATTTCTCTTTAATCTCTTCGCCTGTGGATTTTCTATTATAATATCATTAACATGAGGAATAATTGATATCACTGAGAATGGATGCCAACAGTTTAATCTAATTGTACCTCCAGCATCATTAATCTAAACTCCAATAAACACTCTGCAATCTCTCCTTATCCTTATGTTTTCCCCCAGTACCTCCACTTCAGTTACTAATTAAACATACTTAATTATGATAACTAAGTAATAATTCATTTTTTTTTAAAAAAAGATTTTCCTTTCTAACAATAATATTCATTAGCCATTTATTGCATTATTTACAATTTGCTTAATAATATATGGGCTATGTATACATTAAATGTTTTGATTCTGTGTTATATGGATGACTAAGTCGTCATCATATTTTATTTTTTGTCTATAGATAAACTAGATATAATTATTTTTCTACATTAAGAAAAAAGATTCATAGAGGACATAGAAAAGAGAAAATACAAAAGATATATAATATACATATGTATATATTTTCATAATAGGTTGTTTTCTTCTTTGGGTGACATGTTTACAAGGACCTCTCACACAGAGGTCAGGTGTGTATATTCATTCATTCTTTTCAATGATCTTCAGTCTTTTAATTGTATGGTAAATGGCAGGTTTATTTATGTGTGTATTTATATATTTAGCTAATGACAACTTTTTAAATACCAACAAGAAAATTATTCGGGCAATACGTTAGAGTTGACATGAGAAATGAGGACTTTTATGCAGGAGTCTGTCCTGTTGAAGGCTCTCTTCTCTTTTATGTTTATTCACTCTCCCTGGAGGACAGCATCATCCCTCGCAGTTACTACATTCACACCAATGACCACCCAATCCTAATTTCTAGCCAAATACGTAAAGGAATTCTCTCAGCCCATGAGAAGTGGAATAGAGTCAAAGAAAAGGGGGGGGGAGGGAAGAATTGACACCCAAGGACAAAAGAACTGAAGGGGAAAGATGAATGTTGTGAATGTTATGCTGGCTCTGTCATTCATCTCCATTTCATTATCCATCTGCTCTGGCCAAGGTCAAAATGATTCCAGGTTTAAGCTGCTGCTGCAAGAAACAAAGATATTGTTTTAGAACCATAAAATAAAGAACTACAGGGAGGACTGAGGAAAGAAAATATTCATGGCTTCTCAAAATTTGCATTGGTGAGCAAATCAGCAATCAGAGCTCCCTTAACAATTAAAAAATATATACCTATTTAACTATAATAATTATAATTCATGAACTGAAAGAGAAGATATGTTCAAGAGTCATTTCCCTCTGAAAAGAGTATATTTTGAGTATATCTCAAATGTCTACTTTTTACATAAAGAGATTTCTATCTTTTCTGCTATTTAAAGAAAAAACTATCTTCTATTCAAAAACCAAAAGCTCCAAGTCAACAGAGATAAGTTGGACTCAAGTTTTCAGAGATAAATCAAGGAAATTAAAAAATATATCTTTACACAGTACTCTGAGAGTTTTTTAGAAGTTAATTTAACAGTGAGAGAATTCAAGAAACAGATGTTTGGGGGGGTGTTTGTTTTTAATGAATTCCCCACTAATCAGTTTAGAAGATTCTATGTGGGGGAGGCATAAAGGCAACCATTATTAATAATTTAAGATTTAAAAAATAGACACCTCACAAAATTAAACAGGTTTGACCAAGAACACATAGCTATAGAGGGCAGAATTGGGACTGGAAATCAGGTTTTTAGATTCTAATTTTTGTGTTTCTTCTACTTCTTTTACTATAAAATTCTCATTTTCATGTGTTTTATACTAAGGCTAAATAATGCAAGGAATTGAAATGGATTGCTAATGTTAGAGCTCTAGGCAGGTAAGCTTGAAAAGATGAGGAAAGTCACAGAAGAAACCCGTTGTCACCATACACATCCATCCCTTTAATCAGGAAAGCTTTGAGCCAAAGACAGAAAAGGGACTCTGTAAAAAGCTGATGTGTGACACCTAAAACTCTAGAAACAGCTATCCTAAATTTTAAAAAAGAAAAAGAACAACAACAAGGAAGAAAACCTAACCATTCTTAATAAAGGCATGCACTGTACTTACTGTACTCAACAGAAGATCATGGGCTCTGTCAAGGGTCTAAGTCCCAGCAGTGCCACTTACTCAACATGCAACTTTGGGCTAAGCCGCATATCTAAGCCTTGCTTTTCTCATCTAGACAATGGAGAAAGAGAAAGTAGCTACCTCAGAGCTGAGGATCAATTCAGTAATATATGCAAATCATTTAGCGGAGTGCTAGACATGCAGTAAACAGAACGCTGATCTCTTGTGGTGGTTTTTGTCACAGTGTGGAGCACAGATAGTTCCAAGAGTTATTTGTTTCTTTGTGGTGGCCTTCAGTTCCAGAAACTGAAATCCTACTTCTTTCCATTTTCTTGCTCTTAGATTAAACAGTAATCCCTCATGTTTTATCCATGATGGCGACAGAACCTAGAGAAAGAGGGAAGTCTGACTTAATTTGCTGCATAATCTAGAGTTAGTAATTTAATCTCTGTGAGTCTCATTCTTTATCTGTTCTTTGAGGATATCAGTAAGATCTCACAGGGTTGTTTTCAGGGCTAATTATCACAGATGGGTAAAAGATGGTATTTTTGCATAAAAGCCTCAGTATACTCCCTTACAAAATGAGTTATAATTATTCATCACTTCACTTGCATACATAGAAGTGGCATTATTATCAGAAGAGTATCCTTTTTCTCCTATTTTTCAAAGTTCACTTTCTTGATACCCATCTACTATTCCCAGGATAATTCTAGGCTTCCTTAATGATGAGTCTTTATTTGTTCATTGCACAGAATATACAGGGTTCTGAAATGCCATAGTGATTCCTGCTTTGTGCACTAACCAGACCATTGCAGCTACTGCAAGGTAGCTCCAGTTCACCATCTGTAAACACCCAAGGTTATAAGATTCATCTCTCATTTTTCTTTGTAATTCTAGCACAGAGTCTAATATTAAGAATTAACTCTGAAAATAGTGGGGTGGGGTGAGCTGTGGAAAAGCCTTCTGTGCAGCGAGCAAGAATCCCAGATTGTATTTAATGAGAGATAAAGAGGAAGAACTCAATGCTTTTAGTATATACAATCATATTTCTGTATTAGAAAAATCACTCTGGAAGTTGTGCAGAGATTAGGAAGAAGCTTGTTCTGGAGGTATGACAAGTATAATCAATATTATTGAGGAAAAGGAAAGGGGCAGAGCATGATGGCAGATGAGACAGATGTGTAGCCCACCTCTCCCAAGTCATCAGGTAAGAAAAAGAAGGGTCTGGACCCTTTCCCTGTGTGGGTTATTGCTGTGGACAGACAGCTAAAGATGCACAGTGAATTGGTGGATTGCTGTATATGAGGTGTAATTTAAAACCATGAACTCTGTTGTAGAGATTTTCCCTGCTTGGAAGTGCTGGCTGGTGGGCCCCTCCTTCACGGAGGAAAGTAGCCTACAATTCCTAGTAAAACCCAATTGATGAAGATTTATTCCCTTCGCTGAGTGTGGCACCCAAAAGGGGAGCCAGTCACAACAAAAGGAGGTAAGCAACCCAATAGAAAATTGAAGGGAAGGGATCCCGACTGGAAAACAGACATTTTGAATTATCTGAAATGGCAAACACCTTCCCCCAGAACAACAGGAGTGATTAAATAGACCGGACCATTCCTGGTGGGGAATATTGGATATGGCAGATGTAACTGAAGATCCCATCCATAAACAGCTGGCTGACATGTCAGAAATCAAATTTAGAATTTGGATTGCAAACAAGATTAATAGAATGGAGAAGAATTTGGGATTAGAAATATGAAGAGCAATTCAAAAGTCAGAATTTGAAATTCAAGGAGAAATTCAAAAGTTGTCTCAAGAATTTAATGAATTTAAGACAAAACCACCAATGATTTTGATGCACTGAATCAAGAATTTGCAGCCATCAAGGATCTGAAAAATACAGTAGAATCCCTCAGGAACAGTGTGGAGCAGGCAGAAAAAAGGATTTCTGACATTGAAGACAAAGCCTTTGAACACTCCCAAACTCTCAAAGAGGAAGAGAAATGGAGAGCAAAAATGGATCATTCTCTCAGAGAGCTCTGGGATAATTTGAAGAAGGCTAATATCCACCTCATTGGAA
>CAUYPK010014343.1:0-12482 GCA_963574355.1 Loris lydekkerianus
GGCCTGAAACTGCCTCTACCTAGATACAGCCAATGTGGTACCATGCCACTGGCCCGACCCTGTCATGCACCTCTTCCCCCACCTTCTTTCCCTGCCCCTTCTCCACAATTGAAAAATAAATAAATAAATAAATATTAAAAAACAAACAAACAAACAAACAAACAAACAAAAAAAGCACTCTTGGGGTTCCTTAAATGCCCACACACAAATGCTAAAAATATTGTAAACCAACAATCTAATGAAACATCTTAAGAAACTGTAAAAGGAGTGATATACCAGTCCCAAACTCAGCAGAAGGAAAGAAATAATCAAGAGCAGAAGTAAATTAAATAAAGAATAAAAGAACTTTATAGAAGATTAATAAAGCAAAACGTTGGTTCCTTGAAATGATAAACAAAATTGTTTACTCTCTTTGTAGATTCACTGTAATAAAAAAAGAAAGGATTCTGGAAAGCTCAGTAAAAAGGGAAAAAGGGCAAGTCATAACTGATAACAAAGAAATATATAATATTTTCTCTGAAAATGATAAATATCTTTATGCTCATACACTTGAAAACATGGGGAAAATGGAAAAATTTTTGGAACCACACAACCTATGGTCAATCTACAAGAAACAGAACTCATGAACAGACCACTATCAAGAACAAAAATTGAAGCAGCAATACATACATTTTGCAGCAATAAAAACAAAAATAATAAAACCTCAGACTACATGATTTCACACTCCAAATTTACAAGGCCTATAAGGAAGAACTTATACCTATTTTCCAGAAACTATCCCAGAAAATTTAGAATGAAAGAATGATCCCAAACTGGTTCTAAAAAATTAATATCATCTTTCGGAGAAAGCCAGGGAAAGATTAGACAACAAGAAGACTATAAACCATTATCTTTTATGAATATTGATTTAAAAATTCTTTATAAAATCTTAGTAAAGAAACTTAAAAGATTAAAGATGGCAGCCGATAACAGCTTCCCTGCAACTAGGTAGGGTGAGTCTGGAGAGACAAGACTGCAGGCATCTCTGACTGGTGGGATCTGCCTATAATCATCCCTTCGAGGATACAGGGAGCGAGCAAGGAACTTCTGGACCCCAAGAGGAGGACAAAAACAGTGGAGAACTGGCAAGTGGTTGCGTGTGTTCGATCGACCTAATCACGCCAGCAACCATAAGTACAAGCAGCAGTGAGACTGCAAACTGGAAAGGCCTTACCTGTGAACTGTTTTGGTGTTCTTGGACTCACTATATTCACTCAGTTGAACTGCCTTGGGGAGAGCTTGAGCAGGAGTGTGGAGAACGTTGAGCATTGTCTGGGGCCCCAGACTGAGCCACTGAGCTGGGTACAGGAAGCCATTGTGAAAGAACTGCCCTGGCAAGCTCCACCCTCAGAGTCCAAGAGCAAGGATCAGGCGGGACAAGGTAACCTAGTGACTGAGCAGACTAAAGGTGTGGTCTGAGCTGCCTTACAACCTTAATACTTAGGGGCAGAGTGAGACGGTTTTGGCACACTGGAGCCTCGGGCTGTTGCCCTAGGTAGAGTGCCATGATGTCACAGCTCATAGCAACCTCAAACTCCTAGGCTAGGCACCGCCCAGACCTCCATAAGAGCTGTGCAGTGACCCCCGACCAGTGACCCGCACCCACCAGGCCTCCGCATTCCCTGACCAGGAACTGCAGGAGCCACACAACCCTGCATTCTCCCTCCTGTGTCATCCCAGACTTCACACTAGTCCATTCATCTGGCCAGGGACTCTGGTAGCTGCATGCCCTTTGGAGCCCTCCCTGCCTCTGGCAGAGCCCTTCTCCTGTCCAGAGACTGCTGGAGCCTTGGGCTCTCTGTGCCAAAGTCACTGGGTGCCAGGCACTCCTAGAACCTTGTGCACAACTTCCAGTCCTGTTGTTGGATCCAGGTGTGTCACACACCGGAGCTGCTTCCACAACCAAAGCACCATAGCTAGAGCAGCTCCAGAAGAACTACTCAGGGTTACTCTCTACAAAGATCCAGCAATAATATAGTGATCCTCCTGGGGTCTAATCATGGAGAGACACCTCCCAAACTCTGAGGACAGCCAGAGGCAACAGTAAAAAAAAAATCATGAGGTGAAATCAACAGAAAAATTCTGGCAATATGAATAATCAGAGTAGATCAACTCCCCCAAGGATCAATGGGGCAGAAACAGCACGAGACCCCATGTACAAACAAATAGCTGAGATGTCAGAAATTGAATTCAGGACCTGGATAGCAAATAAGATCGAATTAGAATCCCAAAAGTTATCTCAAGAATTCAACGGATTCAAAGAACAAATGATCAAAGATTTTGACACATCCCAACACCATTTATTGAATAGGGAGTCTTTCCCCAAAGTTATGTTCTTGTTTGGTTTGTCAAAGATTAGGTGGTTGTAAGATGTTAGTTTCTATTTGATTCCAAGTGTCTATGTTTCTATTTTTGTGCCAGTACCATGCTGTCTTGACCACTGTGGCTTTGTAGTACAGACTAAAATCTGGTATGGTGATGCCCCCAGCTTTATTTTTATTACTAAGCACTACCTTAGCTATGCTGGTTTTTTTCTGGTTCCATACAAAATGAAGAATCATTTTTTCCAAATTTTGAAAGTACGATGTTGGTATTTTAATAGGAATGGCATTGAATTGATAGATTGCTTTGAGAAGTTTAGACATTTTAACAATGTTGATTCTTCCCATCCATGAGCATGGTATGTTCTTCCATTTGTTAATATCCTCTGCTGTTGCCTTTCTGAGGATTTCATAATGTTCTTTATAGAGGTCCTTGACCTCCTTCCTTAGATATATTCCTTGGTATTTCATTTTCTTTGAAAGTATGGTGAAGGGAGTTTTGTTCTTAATTAGCTTCTCACCTTGACTGTTATTGGTGAATACAAAGGCTACTGACTTGTGGACATTGAGCTTATATCCTGAGACTATACTGTATTTTTTGATGACTTCCAGGAGTCTTGTGGTTGAGTCTTTGGGATTCTCTACGTATAAGATCATGTCATCATCAAAGAGGAAATGTTTGACCTCCTCTGCTCCCATTTCCTTGTCTTGCCTAATTTTATTAGGCAAGCACTATGTTGATCCAGCTATCCAGCACTATGTTGAATAGTAGAGGGGACAGAGGACAACCTTCTCTGATTCCAGTTCTAACAGGAAAAGCTTTCAGTTTTACTACATTCAGTAAAATATTAGGTGTGTGTTTGTCATAGATAGCTTCAATCAGTTTTAGAAATGTGCCACCTATGTTTATACTCTTCAGTGTTCTAATTAGAAAAGGATGCTGGATTTCTTTTTTTTTTTATTGTTGGGGATTCATTGAGGGTACAATAAGCCAGGTTACACTGATTGCAATTGTTTGGTAAAGTTCCTCTTGCAATCACGTCTTGCACCCAGAAAGTGTGGTGCACCCCAAGGCCCCACCCACTTCCCTTCATTTTTCTTTCTGGTTTTCCTCCACCCCATAACCTTAATTGTCATTAATTGTTCTCATATTAAAATTGAGTACATAGGATTCATGCTTCTCCATTCTTGTGATGCTTTACTAAGAATGTCTTCCACTTCCATCCAGGTTAATACAAAGGACATAAAATGTCCATTTTTAAAAAATAGCTGAATAGTATTCCATGACTGGATTTTAACGAATGCTTTTTCTGCATCTATTGAGAGGATCATGTGATCTTTATTTTTGCCTCTGTTAATACGGTGGATAACATTTATGGACTTGAGTATGTTAAACCAGCCTTGCATCCCTGAGATAAAACCTACTTGATCATGATTATCACTATTTGATGATAAGCTGTAATCTATTGGTTAGGATTTTGTTGAGAATTTTGGCATACATATTCATGAGTGAAATTGGTATGAAATTCTCCTTTTTAGTTGGGTCTTTTCCTCGTTTTGGTATCAGGGTGATGTTTGCTTCATAGAACATGTTGGGGGAAGATTCCTTCCTCCTAATTTTTTTGGAATAATTTCTATTCCTATTGTACAGGACTAAGCTCTTCCTGGAAGGTTTGATAGAATTGTGGTGTGAAGCCATCTGGACTAGGGCATTTTTTTTGTTGGGACATTTTTTATTGTTTCTTTAATCTCAGTGCTTGAAATCGGTCTGTTCAGGAGCTGTTTCTTCCTGGCTAAGTGTAGGGAGAGGGTGTAATTCCAAATATTGATCCATTTCCTTCACATTGCTAAATTTCTGGGCATAGAGTTTGTGGTAGTATTCAGAAATGATCTCTTGTATCTCTGTGGAATCAGTTGTTATTTTCCCTTTATCATTTCTGATTGAGGTTACTAGAGATTTTACTTTTCTATTTCTCTTTAGTCTGGCCAATGGTTTGTCTATTTTATTTTATTTTTTTTCAAAAAATCAACTTGTTTCATTATTTTTTTTGATTTTTTTTTGTTTTGTTTTCACTTTCATTGATCTATGATTTGATTTTGTTATTTCTTTGCTTCTACTGGGTTTAGGCTTAGATTGTTCTTTTTCCAATTCCATAAGATGGTTTGTGAGTTTGTTGATGCACTGCTTTTCTGTTTTTCGAGTGTAGGCATCTAAAGCAATAAATTTTCCTCTCAAAACTACTTTTGCAATATCCCAGAGGTTTTGGTAGTTTGTGTTTTCATTGTTGTTTTGCTCAAGGAAGTTAATGATTTCCTGTTTTATTTCTTCCTGCACCCATCTGTCATTAAATAGAAGGTTATTTAATTTCCATGGCTTTTTGTGGGTTCGAACGTTTTTGTTAGAGTTGAATTCCACGTTTAGTGCCTTATGGTCTGAGAAGATGCAAGGTAAAATTTCAATTATTTTTATTCTGTAGATATTTGTTTTGTGTCCCAGGATATGATCAATTTTTGAAAATGTTCCATGGAGTGATGGGAAGAATGTATATTCTTTATCTTTGGGATGGAGTGTCCTATATGTGTCTATCAAGCACAGCTGTTCTAGGGTCTCATTTAAATATCTTATATCTCTGTTTAATTTCTGTTTAGAGGATCTGTCCAGCTCTGTAAGAGGAGTCTTAAAGTCCCCTTTTATTATGGTAATATTAGATATCATATTGCTCAGACTGAGTAAGATCTGTTTCAAGAATCTTCGAGCATTTAATTAGGGTGCATAAATATTTAGAATTGAAACTTATTCTTGTATTTTTCTCTTGACCAATATAAAGTGACCATATTTGTCTTTTTTGACTTTAGTTGCTTTAAATCCACATGTATCTGAAAATAAGATTGCAACTTCTCTTTTTTTCTGAATTCCATTTGCCTGAAAAATTGTCTTCCAACCCTTGACTTGGAGTTTTAATTTCTCTTTTGAAGCCAGGTATGTTTCCTGCGAACAGCAAATGGATGACTTGTGTTTTTTAATTTAGTCAGTCAATCTATGTCTCTTCAGTGGAGATTTCAAGCTGTTATCATTTATGGAGATAATTGATCAGTGTGGTAGTATTCTACTCATCTTACTTTGGGAGAGTCCATTGCTTAGTTTTATCTTTAGCATAAGTGTGGAAGTTAGGATCTTTCCTTTAATTTCTGAGTTCTTACTTTGCTGCTGATTCATTGTGATGGTCAGTGTGTCGAACAGGTTGAAGTATTTCCTGTAGACCTGGTCTTGTTGAGGTGAATTTCCTCAATATTTTCATATCTGTAAATGATTTAATTTCTCCATTAATTTTAAAGCTTAACTTAGCAGGATATAGAATTTTGGCCTGGAAATTGTTCTTTTTAAGTAGATTAAAGGTAGATGACTATTGTCTTCTTGCTTGGAAAGTTTCATTAGAGAAATATGCAGTCACTCTGATGGATTTTCCCCTGTGGGTCAACTTGCGCTTACTCCTGGAAGCTTGAAGAATCTTTTCCTTTTTCTTGACTTTGGACAGTTTCATCACAGTGTGTCTTGGAGAAGATCGGTTAGAGTTGAGGTGACTTGGGGTCCAATATCTCTCTGAAAGGGCTGTGTCAGAATCCTTTGTTATATTTGGGTAATTTTCATTCATAATATTTTTTAGTATGGCTTCCATTCCTCTGGAGCACTCTTCTTCCCCTTCTGAGATTCCTATAACTTATATATTGGAGTGCTTCATAAAGTACCATAATTCTGTCAGTGAACATTCTGCTTTCTCTCTCTTCTTTTCTGCCTCTTTAACTATCTGTGTTATCTCCAGAACTTTGTCCTCTACCTCCAAAATTCTTTCTTCTGCATGGTTTAACCAGTTGCTTATTCTTTCTATTGCATCTTTAAGTTCCCTAATTAACTGCTTCAGTTCCTTCAGCTCTGCTATATCCTTTCTATATTCTTCTTATCATTCATCTCTTATTTGATTTTGTTTTTTGATTTCCTTTTGGTTATTTTCCACTTTATTAGCAGTTTCCTTCATTGTTTCCATCATTTCCTTCATTGTTTTCATCATGTGTATTCTAAATTCTCCTTCTGTCATTCTTAACATTTCTCCATAGGTGAAATGCTCTGTAGTAGCTACCTCATGGTCCCTTGGACAGGTTGCCCTGGACTGGTTCTTCATGTTACCAGGAGTTATCTGCTGATTCTTCCTCATGAGTTATTTCTTTTATCTATTTCCTTGCCCAAATTTTCCTTTCACTTTCTCTTGCTCTTTAAGATGCCATGCCTGTGGACTAGGGTTTTGATGAGTCCTTTTGGTACAGAACCAGAAGGATGAGAAGGTTGAAGAGTGAGAAGGGATAAAAGGAAAAAAAAAAAAAAAAGAAAGAAAGAAAGAAAAGAAAAGAAAAGAAAGAAAAAAGAGGCAGTGGGTAAAAGGGAATATTGACAAAAAGAAGAGAGGCACAGAAAGACAATAGGGTACATTGACACAACCTTAAAAAAAACTCAATCTCAGGGGCTGCCAGTTAGGGCAGTTCCCTTGAGGTTAGCAGCTCTTTGCTAACCTGATTGGACACAGTACTTCACCTCCCCACCAATTAGAGTGGAAAGACAAAAATGCTATAAATCAAACCCAAACAAGCAAACAGAGAACTTTATGGTATAAAATTGAGTGAAAAAACAAATAATAGGGGTAGAAACTACCCCTACTAGCCGCTGACCCCCAGCCTCATGCTGCAGGAGACAGGTGGGAAGCCACCGGGCAGAGTCTCCGGCCTCTGGGGCCTCAGGGGTCACAGGAGCTAGGCTGGAGTCACTGGCCACAGGCCAAGAGTCTCAGGAGCTGGTTAGGAAGCCTGACAGTGGAGTCTCCAGCCAAGGGCTGCGGGTGGCAGGAGCTGGGCAGGATTTGCCAGTCACAGGCCATGGGTCACAGGAACCAGGCTGGAGCCTGAAGATGGAGTCTCTGGCTGTGGACTGCATGGGTTGTAGGAGGCAGGCAGGGGTCACCAGTGTGGGCCATGGATCGCTGAAGCCTGCAGGAATCCCTGGTCATGGGCAGCAGGTTGCAGGGGCCAGATGGCAATTGTCAGGTTGCAGAAGCTGGGCAGGGAGCCAGTGGATAGAGTCGTGGACCATGGGCCACATGGGTTGCAGGACCCCAGAAGATGTCACCAGCCACAGGTTGTGGGTTGCAGGAGCTGGGTGGGAGTCACTGTCTGTGGGCCATGGTTCACAGGAGTCCAGTGGAAGCTTCCGCCACAGGCTGTGGGCTGCACAGGCTAGGTGGGAGTAATGGGCTGCAGGCAGTGGGTCTCAGGAGCTGGCTGTGGCCATGAGCTCCACAGGTCACAGGAGGTTGGTGTTGCCTGCCATGTGGCCAGAGGTCCTAGAAGCTGGGTGGGAGTTGCCCGCTTGGCCGCTGGTCACAGGAGCCCAGTGGGGAGCCAGAGCAGAACCGCCCATTGCATGCTGTTGTGCCATGATCCTGGTGATCAATAGCATGAGACCTCAGTTATGTTCTTTCAAACATGGGGCAAGTCTATCTCCTCTTGCGAATCCCTGCCTCTATTAAAGTTATAGGTTCAGTGCAACTGCCCCACCCTAGTGAAAATCTGCCAAATGCTCCATATTTTGCAGGGGGTACTCTTCAAGATTGCCAGGGGAGGGGATAAGGGTGGATGGGGAGTTTAGGAAGGTAGGGAGAATACCAGATCAACTTTTGGACCAGGAAAGAGACTGCCTGGGCTTGCAGTGGTATCTCTTCCTGGAGGGAGTCCCTGCCCTCAGTGCTCTCTCCCTTTTGATGAAACAAAAGGTCCTTTGTTCTTCACTTGCCTCTCCTGAAAGGCTGGGGGAGTGGAAAGATTCCAATCCACTTTGGGATGAGTGTTGTACCTAACATTTGTTTCCTTTGATTCCCAGCTTGTCTCGGCAGGGGTGTTGTGAACCTATCAAACCTCTATCTCAGTGCTGCTCCGGAATTTCCACTATATTGGGTTATTTCTGGCCATTATTTCTCCCTCTGGACGAGCTCCTCTGCTGAAATTTGGCTTCAGTTGGCTACCTTACCTCCCTACCCTAGTGATGAGTTTTTAAATACAAAACAAAAGCACAATCTTGGTGTAATTGTTCATAAAGGACAGCAGATCTTTTGCCAGATAACACCATTTATTTGGGCTCAATCAGATTCCCTGAAGAAGAGTTGAGAGGCAAGCCCCAGGTTGAGGCAAAGGAAGGAGCTAGGCCAGCTCCCGTGATTGATAAATCTTTGGCCAACCTAACCAAAAATAGAAAATTAAAGTCCATAATATCATTAATCAGAAATGACAAAGGCAAAATAACAACAGACACCTCATAAATTCAAAAAATTCTTAATGAATACTATAAAAAACTTTATTCTCAGGAATATGAAAATATGAAAGAAATTGACCAATACTTGGAAGCATGCCAACTTCCTAGACTTAATCAGAAAGAATTAGAAATGCTAAACAGACTTATATCAACTTCTGAAATAGAATCAACTATACAAAATCTCTCAAAAAAGAAGAATCCAGGACTAGATGGCGTCATCTCAGAATTCTACCAAACTTTTATAGAGGAACTAGTACCTATGTTACTTAACCTTTTCCAAAACACTGAAAAAGTAGGAATACTTCCCAACACATTATATGAAGCAAATATTACCCTGATCCCCAAGCCAGGAAAAGACCCAACAAAAAAAGAAAACTATAGACCAATATCTTTAATGAACATAGATGCAAAAATATTCAATAAGATCCTAGCAAACAAAATCCAGAAATACATCAAACAAATTATACACCATGACTGAGTGAGTTTTATCCCAGGGTCTTGAGATTAGTTCAATATAGGTAAATCTATAAATATAATACATCACATAAAAAAACTATAAAACAAAGACCATATAATTCTCTCAATTGATGCAGAAAAAGCTTTTGACAGTATCCATAATCCTTTCATGATCAGAACACTTAAGAAAATATGTATACAAGGGACTTTTCTTAAACTGATGGAAGCCATCTACAGCAAACCCACAGCCAATATAATACTAAATGGAGAAAAACTAAAATCATTTCCACTCATATTAGGACCAAGCAAAGTTGCCCATTGTCTCCACTGCTTTTTAACATTGTAATGGAAGTCTAAGCCATCACATTAAGGCAAGAGAAGTTGATCAAGTGTATCCAAAGAGGGTCAGAGGAGATCACACTTTCACTCTTTGCAGATGATATGATTTTATACCTGGAAAACCCCAGGAACTCAACTACAAAACTCTTAGAAGTGATCAAGGAATAAAGTAGCATCTCAGGATACAAAATAAATATTCACAAATCAGTAGATTTTATATATATCTATAATAGTCAAGCTGAAAAAACAGTTGAGGAGTCTATTCCCTTTACAGTTGCACCAAAGAAGAGGAAATATTTAGGAATTTATTTAACAAAATATCTCTATAAAGAGAATTATGAAAGTCTGAGGAAAAAAAATAGCTAAAGATGTTAACAAATGGAAAAACATACCATGCTCATGGCTGGCAAGAATCAACATTTTTAAAATATCCATATTTCCCAAAGCAATTTACAAATTTACTACAATCCCAATCAAAGCACCACCATCGTACTTCAAAGATCTGAAAAAAATAGTACTTCATTTTATATGGAACCATACATAACCTTTGATAACCAAGATATTACTCAGAACTAAAAACAAATCAGGAGGAATCATGCTACCAGACTTCAAGCTATACTATAAATCTATAGTGATCAAAGTAACATGCTATTGGCACAAAAATAGAGAGGCAGATGTATAGAAAAGAATTGAGAACCATGACATAAACCCTGACACTTATTTTCATTTCATCTTTGGTAAGCCTATCAAAAATATAAATTGGGGGGAAAGATTCCCTATTTAACAAATGGTTCTGGGAGAATAGGCTATCGACTTGTAGAAGACTGAAACTGAACCCACTCCTATCACCATTAACAAAAAATGACTCTCAGTGGATAAAAGATTAAAACTTAAGAGCTGTAACTGTAAACAATTCTTGGAGAAAGTGCAGGAGGAAAACTTGAAAAAAATGGCCTGGGAGAATACTTTATAAGGAAGACCCCCTGGGAAATTGAAGCAACACCAAAAATACATTACTGCAATTGGATCAAACAAAAAAGCTTCTGCACAGCCAAGAGCACAGTAAGCAAAGCAAACAGGCAGCCTTCAAATGGGAGAGGATATTTGCAGGTTATGCTTCTGACAAAGATTTAATAACCAGAATCCACAGACAATTCAATCTTATTAATAAAAAAAGAACAAGCAATCCCATTTCATTGTGGGTAAAGGACTTGAATGGAAGTTTCTCTAAAGAAGATAGGCCCTAGTGCATCTGCCGCCAGGGTCAAGACAAGATCCTTGCTCCTTCTCTTTCTCTCTGGAAAGTCCAGGTGTGTGTGACTGCAAGTCCTGAAAAATCTGTAAGGAGGATGCTGGGACAACCCGGGAGCTGGGAAGTGTAACTGGTGACATTCAAAGAAATCAAAATAGAATTTACTGCAGAGGAGTGGAAATACCTGGACCCTGCTCAGCAGAATTTGTATAGAGATGTGATGTTAGAGAACCTCAGGAACCTGGTGACTGTAGACAGGAATTGCAACCAGGGAAAGTGGAGGTATCTGCGTATAGAGAAACCTGGAGCCCTCAGAACAGGGGGAGGATTAAAAATGGTGGTTGAGTAACAGCTTCCCTGCAATTGGGCACGGCGAGTCCGGGGAGACAAGACTCCAGACATCTCTGGCTAGTGGGATCTGCCTATGATTATCCCTTTGAAAATACAGGGACCGAGCAAGGGACTTCTGAACCCCAGGAGGAGGACAAAAACAGTGGAAAACTGGCAAGTGGCTGCGTGTGTTTTATCGACCTAATCACGCTGGAAACCCTGAGTACAAGCAGCAGTGAGACTGCAAACTAGAAAGGCCTTACCTGTGAACTTTTTTGGTGCTCTTGGACTTGGCGCTCAGTTGAGATGCCTTGGGGAGAGCTTGAGCAAAACTGTGGAGAACTTTGGGCATTGTCTGGGGCCCCAAAATGAGCCACTGAGCTGGGTGAAAAAACTGCTCTGGCAAGCTCCGCCCTCAGGGTCCCAGAGCAAGGAATGGGTGGGACAAAGTAACCTAGTGACTGAGCAGCTTAAAGGCGGGGAATGAACTGCCACACAGCCCTAATCCTTAGGGGCAGAGTGAGACGGTTTTGGCAAACTGGAGCCTTGGGCTATTGCCTTGGGTAGAGTGTTCTGACATCACAGCTCATAGCAACCTCAAACTCCAGGGCGTGGCACAGTCCAGACACCCATAAGAGCTGTGCAACGACCCCTGACCGGTGACCCGCACCCAACGGGGATCTGCATTCCCTGACCAGGAACTGTGGGAGTCACGCAATTCTGCATCCCGCCTCCTGTGTCCTCCCAGCCTCCACACTAGCTCATCCATCTGACCAGGGACTCTGGTAGCTGCGTGCCCTCTGGAGCCCTCCCTGCCTCTGCGCAGAGCCCTTCTCCTGGCCAGAGACGGCTAGAGCCTTGGGTTCTCTGTGCCAAAGTCACTGGGCGCCAGGCACAAAGAACTGCGTGCACCAACCCCAACCCTATTGCTGAATCCAGGTGTGTTGCACACCGGAGCTGCTTTATAACCAGAACTCCCTAATTAAAGCAGCCCCAGAGGAACTACACAGGGTCACTCCCTAGAAAGATCCAGCAACAATAGAGTGCTCCCGCTGAGGTCTAATCTTGGAGAGACACATCCCCAACTCCGAGGACGGCCAGAGGCAATGGTGAAAAGCAATCATGAGGCAAAATCAACAGGAAAACTCTGGCAATATGAATAATCAGAGTAGATCAACTCCCCCAAGGACCAATGGGGCAGAAATAGCACAAGACCCCATGCACAAACAAATAGCTGAGATGTCAGAAATGGAATTCAGGATCTGGATAGCAAATAAGATCGAATTATAATTCCAAAGGTTATCTCAAGAATTCAACAGATTCAAAAAGCAAATGACGAAAGATTTTGAATCATTGAGACAAGAAGTTGCATCCCTCAAAGATCTGAGAAACA